>JACEFZ010015677.1:0-94810 GCA_014155875.1 Cepaea nemoralis | reverse complement strand
AACCCCTTTAATTAATTTTGTCAGAACATGATCTTTCTGTGGCAAATATGGATGCGAGTCGTGGACATCTTTCCTGTGGCAGCATACGAATGCGATTCGAGGACTATCTTTATTACAGAAAAACATATGTGGTCGGGAGCATTTTTCCCTGTGTCAGCAAATGAATAGAGGGTGGACCATCTTTCCGTGGAAAATTACCAATATGAGTCAGGGACCATCTTACTGTGGCAACGTACGAATTCGAGTCTTGGACTTTTTTTCCTGTGGCAAAATACGAATGTGTTTCATGGACCATCTTTCCTCGGGAAAACATACGAAGTGAGTCGGGTCATTTTTCCTGTGGCATCTTTATGAATGGAGTCGTGGACCATTTTTCCTGTGGCAACAGGACCAATTTACATAGTACGCCGCTCTCCCAAATACGCATCTGTTAGGGCCTACAAAATTAAACCCCCTGCATGCACACCTCCCAAAATACGCACTAACGCGTTACCTCCCAAACTATGAACCTGCGCTTATGTGACAACACGGCTGGTTCTGGGTGGTTGTCGATATATTTTAATTTGGGGTTCGTTATTAATTCTGTTACCCTTTACCCCAAATTATCCAGGACGGTTCCCGGACGACTCTATCCATATGACGACTGTGGATCCAAGAAGACACCAAACTGACATAAGAAAACAACCTTATAAAAAGCGAATCTAGAATTTTTATGGAGATTCAGACTCTGCCTAACCGACAGACAACAGACGGACTAACAGACAGGGAACAGTTAGCGGGGTGAAGAGTAGTCTGCTGGACATTCTCCCTCCACTCGCCCGAGATCAAGTCTTTAGGTTTGTATGTAACCAAGGTGATAAGGGTACTTTCACCTGCACCCGTATGATGCCGCCTAGAACCTTGGGACTTGAGCCTGGCAGTCCACCGTCACTTGACATTGGCGTCAGCACCATATAGTTTTGCAGCAAACAGTCACTCGCCCATCGCCACCAGAAAAGGATGCCACATCACACAGAAAAGGGCCCCACAGCACACAGCACGGTTTCCCCCGCACACAGCAAACAGGAATCAGCAGCAGCAAAGGGCAGTCGCCCACCGCCCCTAGCTAACAGCACAGGGGTTCCTTAAGCAAAAACAGGCCAGGTGTACATATCCATCACAACCCCTTTCAAATAATACTACACAAAAGTATACAGACTCATCGATATTTGTGGTCAGGCCCTTGAGTTTAGACCGCATCGTATGTCTGAACTCCCAGACATATCTCACGGACAGATTAGGTTACAGCTCCCAGTAATCCTAATAAGTCCCGTAGCTTTTTAGCCACGGTTCACCCCAGTAAATAGTCAATAGGATGACACATCCCTCCAGCTCATACCTAATGGATATTAGATAGAGAGACAGGGTCCCTTTCCCGAGGATGGTAACGTTCCATACCTCCCAGGGGATCATCAAGTGTTAGGGCCCAAATCATTCTTTGGGCATCACAATCTGTTATCAAAAAGTACAGAAGCATATAGAATTTTCAGGTAAGTACTCCAGAAACCCCAAAAGGTAATGGAAGATGCTCAGGGTGCAATGGTATAACCAGAAATACTGAATTAAAGACCAGACAAACAAAAGAAGTGTTTCATGTACTTTTGGGTTTTTCGCTTTCCACCTTTTTTCGGATACCGGATTTCTGTGGTGTGTGGGTGTATGTATATAGATAGAACTCATCACATAAATACATTCCTTAGGCTGCCTAGGAATTTTGGGCGAATCCTCACCCCCAAAAAATCTGGTTCCCATGACAGTATAGAGACAATGAGACCCAGACCCCCCTAACAATTATTCTTTCCCATCAAAAAGTATCGAGTCAGACAACCTGATGAAATATCCCCGCAAGCATGAGTGGGTGTTTCCCCACCACTATACTGGCCCCCGGTTCAATCCCTCGAGGGGTGAAGATATTTTCCCCTTCAGACTAAGCCCATTAAATAACAACAGGCCCATGGGGCGATAATACTCTCAGCTTTAGCCCCTACATAGTGGGTTTCACCGTAACGAGAAACTGTGGTTCTCGCGCGTCACCTGAGGGCTTGACAAGTACTGGTTTCAACCACGCCACTGGATGATAATTGAAACGTACTAATATCAACCTCGTCGATTAAGGGAATCAAATGAAAGCTCTGTTCAAGAGGAATTCTTCTGGTAGAATCCTAATTCCCTCAACTGCCCCATTATTAAGATAGGGCGTCGAATGTATGGTAATTTGCGTCCACCAGACTGCTTGATTGAGCTGGCTCGCAAAAACACATTCCGTCTTGTCTGTTGAAGACTGGTCTCAGCTTAATCTAGGTCATAGTACACACACAGGCTTGCTACACAAACTAGCCTGTCTGGTCGAGACTTAACTAACAGCTGATGTATGCTGACCTGAGGTCAACGTGTACATATCGGTCAGATCACAGATACGGCGCAACTGGCCGGCCTGGTTGATAATTGACCCACAACAGTAATACAAACTTTAGTTAAGCGACTCCAAGTATAAAAGGTGTTACCTTTAAAGCTTAGGAACAACTTATTCAACAGACAGCGACCCGGTAGGTTCATCAAGCCTTGGGCTGTAGGTCCACTCTCTGGATCCCCAAAGGTACAACATGATACAGCTGGTCAAAGACACGGCCTCTCGTCTCAGGGACAACAATCCCACCACTGTAGATCAATCTCTGCTTCCCTAAGAGCTTCACAGATTACAGCTGGCGGACACGGCCGTGAAAGGATAGCTACCACAACGCCCTTAGCTGTAGAACATTCTCCGGATCCCCGTGATGCCACTAATACAACTGGCTATCGAAGCGGCCACCTTTCTTGATGAATGGCTACCGAATGGCCTCTTCGTGTCAGACTCCGGAAGAACACACACCCCGGAAACTGCCGAAGAGTTCCGAGCATTCAATCACGAAAGTGAAGGCAACTCATCATTCCCCGAGTTTTAGCCGAGTGTGCGATTTACAACAGAAAAGATCTACGCACACTTAAAGAGTTGCGTTATGTTTCTCGGGACCCGTGGAGTTCATGACAATCCCGATACATAACATCTCAAGGACCCAGAAGACGGTCCTTACTCTTTTTACTCGGAAATCCCCCATCTCCCGCCTTAAAATTTGGCCCAGCCACCAAGACCGGGTGGGACAGAATGGGTACGGTGTTGTCCCGTCTGAGACCCACGTGCGTTTCGCGACATTAGCCCCTCACACAAACAAAAGTGAGGTATACCGAACTTTTGTCTCGAAGTGGTCTCCGCACGGGCAACCCCCAACTCAAAATCAGGTTAGAATATCCCAGCGGGGAATACTCTTCCTTCCACGCACCTCCCTATACAATCCCATCAAGGGCGCGTGTAATCTTTACCAATAGTCCTAAGACAATACCCCAGCGCCCTCGTAAGGATGCGTACTGTCAACTATGGTCTCGCCTGCCTTAACAGGACTTTCGGTAATTTTCCACTGCCAAACTGGCTTTTTCAGAACGATTTCCCCTTGTCATTCTTGGGAAAATAAAGCTCAGTATCAGGCAGAGGTCCTACATGGGATTCAGTCAATCGTTTTGGTGTACCTCCATCGATCCCCGACGATGTCTTCTCCTCAGAGGTCGAGCGAGATATCAGAGGCAGTATCTAATAAGGAAGACGGAGGCGCCCTCTCGTCTTTGGTTGACTCTCTGAATCCTCTCCGTGCCTTTCCTTCGGGAAATGACACACGATAGCTCTTATGGTAGCGTTGTCTCCCGGAGGATCCCTACTCTTGGCCATCGTCTCACAACATGACTGCCGGATGGCATCTTTGTTGGGTCCTATTTACCTTGATACCTCAACCACCTTCGATCGGTTATCCTCAGGCGACTGTCGTTCCTGATGGTTTCTCTCGGTAACCTCAACCACCTTCGGTTCGATTATCCTCAGGAATCCGTCGTTCCTGAGTGGTCATCCCAGTTACAGACATGCACGCTGCATACTGGGTTTCTGTTGCTGCGTTCCTACAATCCTCAGTCTGACAAGAACTAGTTCTGAGATCCCTGCAGAACTTCTCAACCCTTCAGTTTCGCGGGTCGTCGCTTACTGGATTCTCCGGAGATTTAACCGGAGTCTGGTTAAAGGGACCCCCCTTTTGTTTTCTGCTGTGCTTTCCTGCTTGCTGTTTATCGGTATACTTACCATTAAGCTTCCCGTCAACTTTGTTAGATGGGGCTAGTGTTTTGTGTGAGAGATTATTGGGGTCCCCATGGGCAATCTCGTAGCGTTTGGCCCACCTAACAATATCGTCAATTCGCTCTGCTCCCTGTTCCCCCAAGAAAACCTGGAGCTGTTTATCCATATGGGACTTCATTTGCTCTATGATAATCATCTCTCAAGACTGTTATAGTCTTTTTGGAAACCCGCAAGGGACTCCATTGTGAGAGATAATACTTGAGCCGTTCTGCATATGCTGAGTACATCTCCCCTTTCGCCTTTGTAGCAGAATGGAACATAGTCCGGTATTTCTGCGCATTCATCTGAAAATCTGTGGAGCAGGGGCTCTTTTTTAAGAACTTCATAGTCATTCTCTTGCCCGGGAGGTAATTGAGAGTAGACCTCATAAGCCACCCCTAGTGAGTGCTTGCGATATCTTAAGAGCCCATCTTTCTCTCCCTAGTCCCATCGCGGTAGCGATCCGCTTCAATTTACAATAAACTGATCAATCCGTTCCCGAAGTGGATCATATGGCCACATGGGAACATCAGGGCCTTATATTGGGTTAACACCCATATCCTAGGGTTCCCCTCTTCGAGGATTGTCCTGCGTAGACACCTCTGCCCTCACTGGCTGCGTCTTAAGCTCCAGCTCTTCCATCCTAAGCATCATGTGCCATCTTCTTATTCCTCCCTGCGCATATTCAGCTTCCCATATTTCCTTGTTTCGAGTCTCTTATTCTCTTTGCTCAAACTCAGCACGGACGTTTCTCTCTTTCCGCTGACGATATTCTACCATCCACTTCTAGGACATATGTTCTTCAACTCCTCTCACTCAACCCTATCTGCCTCCCATCTCCCTTATTTCTGTGATGGTGGGACGTTTATCAGTCATCTTCCTGGCTGTTTCTGCAATAGAGGTCAAGTACCCCACAATATGCAAACAATGTATCAATCAACAGAAAAATGGATAATGTAATTAAGCAGTTTGTAATGTGTGTGTTTGTCAATATCAGTCGACCAGAGGCAGTTAGTCACCGTTTCCCCTGACAATCAAAGGTATAGACAGAAAATTCAACTGAGACCTGATCCAGACAGGACAGGATAATCCAATAGTCTATATTATCTAGATAGGATCACGACCTAAAGAACTGTATCTCACAGAACCATAGTCTCTCAGAATGATAATCTCACAGAACTATAATCTTCTAGAACTGTAATCTTATAGAACTATAATCTCACTGTATTCATAGGACTAGAATTGATCTAATTCCCACACAGGTAGAATGTATCTATACCCCTATTCAATGGACTAGACTTTGATCTAGTCCCCATAAGGGCCACCCATTTATATCTTGTGACAACACCGGCCTGGTTCTCGGTGGTTGTCGATATATTTTAATTTAGGGTTCGTTATTAACTTCTGTCTACCCTTTACACCAATTATCCCCAGGACGGTTCCCGGACGACTCTATCCATATGACGACTGTGGATACAAGAAGACACCTAACTGACTATAAGAAAACAACCTTATAAAAAGCGAATCTAGAATCTTTATTGGAGATTCAGACTCTGCCTAACCGACAGACAACAGACGGACTAAGAGACATGGAACAATTAGCTGGGTGAGAGTAGTCTGCTGGACATTCTCATCATCCACTCGACAGAGATCAATGTCTTTAGTGTCTGTATGTAACAAAGGTGATAAGAGTACTTTCACCTGCACCCGTATGATGCGCCTGGAACGTTGGACTTGAGCTTGGCAAGTTCCACTGTCAGTTGACACATTGGCTTCAGCACCATATAGCTCGCAGCAAATAGTCACTCGTCCCTTTCGCCACCAGAAAAGGATGCCACATCACACAGCAAAGGCCCACAGCACACAGCACCGGTCCACCGCACACAGCAAACAGGAATCAGCAGCAGCAAAGGGCAGTCGCCCACCGCCCCTAGTAACAGCACAGGGGTTCCTGTAAGCAAAAACCGGCCAGGTGTACATATCCATCACACCCTTGCATAATACATACTACACCAAAAGTATACACTGACTCCATCGATATCTTGTGGTCAGGCCCTTGAGCTCAGACCGCATCGTATGTCTGAACTCCCAGACATATCTCACGGACAGATTAGGTTTTCAGCTCCTAGTAATCCAACTTTAAGTCCAGTAGCTTTTCAGCCACGCGTCTCATCCCTAGTAAATAGTCAATAGGATGACACATTCCCTTCCATGCTCATACCTAATGGATATTAGATAGAGAGACAGGGTCCCTTCCTGAGGATGGTAACGTTCCATATCTCCTATGGAGATCATCAAGTGTTATGGCCTAAATCATCTCATTGGTCATCACAATCTGTCTCATCAGAAAAGTACAGAAGCATATCAGAATATTTCAGGTAAGTACTCCATGACACCTCCAAGGTTAATGGAAGATGCTCAGACTGCAATGGTAGTTAACCAGAAATACTGAATTAAAGGCCAGACAAACAACAGAAGTGTTTCATGTACTTGTGTTTGTCGCTTTCCACCTTTCTTCTTCGGATACCTGGATTTCTGTGGTGTGTGGGTGTATGTATATAGATAGACACTCATCACATAAATACATTCCTTAGGCTGCCTAGGAATTGTGTCGAATCCTCACCCCAAACAATCTGGTTCCGATGACAGTATAGAGACAATAGAGACTAGACCGCTAAAAATTTATTCCTTTCCCCATCAAATTAAGTATCGAGTCAGACAACCCTGATGAAATATCCACGCAATGCATGAGTGGGTGTTTCCCCACCACTATACTGGCCCACGGTTCAATCCCTCGTAGGTGTGAAGATTTCTTTCCCCCTTCAGACTAAGCCCACTTAAATAACAACAGGCCTATGGGGCGATAATAACGTCTCAGCTTCTAGCCTCCTACATAGTCGGGTTTCACCGTAACGAGAAACTGTGGTTCTCGCGCATCACCTGAGGGCTTGACAAGTAGGCCCTACTGGTTTCAACCACGCCACTGGATGATAATTGAAACGTACTAATATCAACCTCGTCGATTAAGGGAATCAAATGAAAGCTCTGTTCAAGAGGAATTCTTCTGGTAGAATCCTAATTCCCTCAACTGCCCCATTATTAAGATAGGGCGTCGAATGTATGGTTAATTTGCGTCCACCAGACTGCTTGATTGAGCTGGCTCGCAAAAACACATTCCGTCTTGTCTGTTGAAGACTGGTCTCAGCTTAATCTAGGTCATAGTACACACACAGGCTTGCTACACAACTAGCCTGTCTGGTCGAGACTTAACTAACAGCTGATGTATGCTGACCCGAGGTCAACGTGTACATATCGGTCAGATCACAGATACGGCGCAACTGACCGGCCCGGTTGATAATTGACCCACACCTGTAATACAAACTTTAGTTAAGCGACTCCAAGTATAAAAGTGTTTTACCTTTAAAGCGTAGGAACAATTATGCAACAGACAGCGATCCGGTAGGTTCATCAAGCCCTGGGCTGTAGGTCCACTCTCTGGATCCCCAAAGGTACAACATGATACAGCTGGTCAAAGACACGGCCTCAGGGACAACAATGCCACCACTGTAGATCAATCTCTGCTTCCCTAAGAGCTTCACAGATTACAGCTGGCGGACATGGCCGTGAAAGGATAGCTACCACAACACCCTTAGCTGTAGAACATTCGCCGGATCCCCGTGATGCCACTAATACAACGGGCTATCGAAGCGGCCACCTTTCTTGATGAATGGCTACCGAATGGCCTCTTCGTGTCAGCTCCGGAAGAACACACTCACCGGATTCTCCCGAAGAGTTCCGAGTATATTACCTCACGAAAGTGAAGGCAACTCATAATTCCCCGAGTTTTAGCAGAGTGTGCGATTTACAACAGAAAAGATCTACGCACATCAAAGAGTTGCGTTATGTTTCTCGGGACCCGTGGAGTTCATGACAATCCCGATACATAACATTTCAAGGACCCAGAAGACGGTCCTAACTCTTTTACTCGGAAACCCCCCTCACCCGCCTTAAAATGTGGCCTAGCCCCCAAAGGGACGGGGTGGGACAGAGTGGGCACGGTATTGTCCGTCTGAGCCCCCACGGCGTTTCGCGACAGCTTACACCAATTATAATATGCACGTCGCATACACCTACCAAATTATGCACCCCCGTGCGCACCAAACAAATAGCACACTTGCGCACGAACATACCAATTTATCCCAACCATATTATGCAGCTGCGCATGTACTACCAAATTATTCCCCTTCCAAATTATGCACCTAAAAAAATTATGCAACTGCAATTCTTCTTCTTCTTCTTCTTCTTCTTCTTCTTTCTTCTTTTCTTCTTCTTTCTCTTCTTTTCTTTTTCTTTTTGCTTCTTCTTTCTTCTTCTTCTTCGTCTTCTTCTTTTTTCTTCTTCTTCTTCTTCTCCTCTTCTTTCATCCTCTTCTTCAGCGTTCCGACCTTGAGGTTCTTTTCTGCAGATACAATCCTCTCCATTCGTCTCTCTCGTGTCCCTTTTCTCTTGCCTGCACGCGCACCCACCCAAATCCGAAACCTGCGCGCGCACCCACCCACATCCGCACCTGCGCGCGCACCCACCCACATCCGCACCTGCGCGCGCACCCACCGAAATCCGCCCCTGCGGGGAGCACCACCGAAATCCGCACTTGCGCGCGCACCCACCGAAATCCGCACCTGCGCGCGCACCCACCCAAATCCGCACCTGCGCGCGCACCCACCGAAATCCGCACCTGCGCGCGCACCCACCGAAATCAGTACCTGCGCGCGCACCCCCCGAAATTCGCACCTGCGCGCGCACCCCCCGAAATCCGCACCTGCGCGCGCACCCACCAAAATCCGCACCTGCGCGCGCACCCCCCGAAATCCGCACCTGCGCGCGCACTTCCCGAAATCCGCCCCTCCCCGCGCAACACTGAAATCCGCACCTGCGCACGCACCCACCGAAATCCGCACCTGCGCGCGCACCAACCGAAATCCGCACCTGCGCGCGCCCCCACCGAAATCCGCCCCTGCGCGCGCAACCACCCACATCCGCACTGCGCGCGCACCCCCCCAAAATCCGAAACCTGCGCGCGCCCCCACCGAAATCCGCACCTGCGCGCGCACCCACCGAAATCCGCCCCTGGCGCAAAACCCACGAAATCCGCACCTGCGCGAGCACCCACCGAAATCCGCACCAGCGCGCGCACCCACCCACATCCGCACCTACGCGCGCAGGGCGCGCACCCACCCACATCCGCACCTACGCGCGCAGGGCGCGCACCCACCCACATCCGCACCTGCGCGCGCACCCACCCACATCCGCACCTGCGCTCGCACCCACCCACATCCGCACCTGCGCGCGCACCCACCGAAATCCGCACCTGCGCGCGCACCCACCCACATCCGCACCGCGCGCGCACCCACCCACATCCGCACCTGCGCGCGCACCCACCCACATCGGACCTGCGCGCGCACCCACCCACATCCGGACCTGCGCGCGCCCCCAAACCCCAAATTCGGACCTGCGCGCGCACCCACCCAAATCCGCACCTGCGCGCGCACCCACCCAAATCCGCACCTGCGCGCGCACCCACCCAAATCCGCACCTGCGCGCGCACCCACCCAAACCCGCACCTGCGCGCGCACCCAACCCAAATCCGCACCTGCGCGCGCACCCCCCGACACCCGCACCTGCGCGCGCACCCACCGACACCCGCACCTGCGCGCGCACCCACCGAATATTTTCTTTATATAACTTTATTTGCTTTTTTTTTTTTACCCTCAAATTTCTCCCGAAATTTCGCTCGTAATTTTATAGATGTGTATAAGAGACAGTAATTTTATTTCTCCTTAACGTACTCCAAATATTTTCTCCCACATTTTAGATTTTTTTATTATTACCTTTGTATATTTTGCATTTTTTTTCTTTTCCTTTTTTAAATATAATGTCATAGTCAGGGTTTGATCCATCGTCCTGTTGGCTTAATGTTTCCAGAGTCCAGTTCACTATTGATTGAGCAATCCTGATGTTCAACAACACCTGCTCAATGAATAATTATAAACACATTTCTCCATATTTACGATAAAACTAATCGAACCTGCACAACATATAAGTACTGAAGACTTCCACATGAGAATCAAATCAACAGTCTGCAGAGTTTCTAAGACAGAATTAAACAATTTTATTTTTATACTATTGTTAAACTAACATGTAACCTTCTTTGCCTGGTGTCTGAGTAATCCTCAGTAACGCCTGGCTGTAAATATTGAAAACTTGAAGTTATAAATAACATAAATTGCTGTACGAAAACTATTTTAATAGTTCTGAATTCTGCAAGTTCCCTTTCATATCTGATGGTAGGGTCTTGCTCAAAATACCGTATTAAGAATGACATAATTAGATATTGAAAATGTGCTTGTGGCTTAGGGGTTATAAACGCACTGCACAATCCCGACATGCTGTTTGAATTCAGCCGCAGGTGATTTGGAAGTAATGTATAAGAAAGTAATGGGGGGGGGGGGGGGGAAGGGAGACACTTAACGTAATATTGCTTAGAAAATAACACGCGGCCAATAAATGCTGGGATTGACAAAGACGTTCTATAACGGACATAAAAAACACTTATTCAGAATTTCCTGCCGATATTGCACCAGCAAATAAGTTGAAGTTAAAATCTGTTCAGAACATGCATCTTTCCTGTGGCAACATATGGATGCGAGTCGTGGACCATCTTTCCTGTGGCAGCATACGAATGCGATTCGAGGACTATCTTTATTACAGCAACACACATATGTGAGTCGTGGAGCATCTTTCCTGCGTCAGCAAATGAATAGAGGTCGTGGACCATCTTTCCCGTGGCAACTTTCCAATATGAGTCATGGACCATCTTTACTGTGGCAACGTACGAATTCGAGTCGTGGACTATTTTCCTGTGGCAACATACGAAAGTGTTTCATGGACCATCTTTCCTCTGGAAACATACGAATGTGAGTCGTGGACCATCTTTCCTGTGGCAACAGGACCAATTTACATAGCTACGCTGCATCTACCAAATTACGCATTTGTGTACAGACCTACTAAATTACGCACCTGCATGCACACCTACCAAATTAAGCACTAACGCGTTCACCTACCCAAAATATGAACCTGCGCTTACACCAATATAATATGCACTGTCGCATAAACTACCCAAATTTTGCACCTCCGGCGCACCAAAAAAAATAGCACACTTGCGCACGAACATACCAAGTTACTCCCAAAACCATATTATGCAGCTGCGCATGTACTACCAAATTATTCCCTTCCAAAATATGCACCTATAAAATTATGCAACTGCAATTTTTTTCTTCTTTTTCTTCTTCTATTCTTCTTTTTTCTTCTTTTCTTCTTCTTCTTCTTCTTCTTCTTCTTCTTCTTCTTCTTTCTTTTCTTCTATTCTTCTTCTTCTTTCTTCTTCTTCAGCGTTCCGAGCCATTGAGGTTCTTTGCTGCAGATACAATCGTCTCCATTCGTCTCTCTGGTGACCTTCTCTTGCCAGTCGTTGATTCCAAGTGCTTGTAGGTCTGTATATGTATTATCTCTCCACCGTCCTTCTTGGTCTACCTCGGGGTCTACGGTCATTTATTTCCTGAGTGTAAGCGAGTTTTGTTTCCCTATTATCTTCCATTCTTTCTATATGCCCCAGCCATTGTAGTCTATTAGCCTTCATGATACCAGTGATTAGCGGGGACTTAAACAGATCATAAATGTCTTTGTTACTTCTTCTTTTCCACTCTCCACTTTGTGTATCCCTAATGGGTCCAAAGATGCGTCTTAAAATTTTGTTCTCAAAGGTTTGTAACAAGGCTTCGTCTCCTTTCGTTGTACTCCAGGTTTCAGAGCCATACAGCACAACTGGTCTGATCAGTGTTTTGTATATTGTGATTTTGGTGTTACGAGATAGCGCATTTGATTTTAGTAGATGTTGTAGTGCATAGTATATCTTATTTCCAGAGTTGATTCTAGTTTGTATTTCCTTCCCTTATGAGTGTTGGAGCAGTTGAAGATTGTACCCAGGTATTTGTATGTTTCCGTTTCTTTTTAATGGTCATATTATCTATTTCACAAAGATTTTGCTAAGAATTATCATGCAAAGAATGAGGAAGATACAACCTGAAATAGGGGAAGAACAATGGGGGTTTGTAGAAGGGAAAAGGGTTTCAGTAACTGCTGTGTATATGCTGCGAACAGTTATTGAACGTGCTATAGAAGTAAACAAGGATATACATCTTGCTTATTGACTATACAAAAGGCTTTTGATAGCGTTAGACATGTCAGCATGGGGATATGCTTGCAGATCTACAAATTGATGGGAAAGACATTAGGACTTATAAAAAACATATATTGGAAACACAAGCTGCAATAAGGATTGATAAGAAGTGGGACAGTATCAGCCAATTAAGAGAGGTGTTAGGCAGGATGTGTGATGTCTCCAGATCTTTTTTTCCCTTACAGTTGAAAATATTTTCAGAAATGTAGAGGATATAAATGGAATCAGCATTGGAGGACGAAACATCAATAACATTAGATATGCAGATGATACAGTATTAATTGCAGACAATGCGCAGGACCTGCAACAATTAGTAGGTGCGGTTGTTGTACACAGTGAGCAACTGGGGTTAGAATTAAATTGTAAAAAGACTCAGGTTATGGTCGTCAGTAGGAAGGAAGAAGTGCCACAATGTAATATACAAGTAAATGGAAATATTCTTCAACAAGTGAATCGGTACAATTATCTTGGAACAGTTATAACATCTGATGGGAGATGCCTTGAAGAGATTAGAACAAGAATCGCCATGGCGAAAGTAGCCTTTAGCAAGATGAAAAACATTCTGACCAATAAAAAGATGTCAATTGAAACGAGAAAAAGAGTGTTGAGGGGATACATAGAGCCTGTTCTTTTGTATGGATGTGAAACTTGGACAATGAGCAGTCAAGCTGAAAAGCATCTGATGGCTGCAGAAATGTGGTTTCTGAGGAAAATGCAAAGAATACCATGGACAGACAGAAAAACCAATGACCAAGTACTACAGGAGACAAATGAACATCGTAACTGATTAGAGAAATTAGACGTAGACAGTCAAAATTTTTGGACATGTTATGAGAAGAAATGGATTGGAGAACTTAGTGACAACTGGCAAGATCGAGGGAACAGACCAAGAGGAAGACCGAGAGGAAAATACCTGGATGGCTTGGCCACATGGCATGGACGAGACAGGAACACTGAGCTGATCCACGACACTGGTGATCGAGTGAAAATGGCGAGTCATGACCGCCCACGCTTTCCTGCATGGCACATGATTGATTGATTGATTGATGATTATCTATTTGTATGTGGCCAGAGTTTTAGCCATTCCGTCTCTTGAAATTACCATATATTCTGTCTTATCTTGGTGATAACCAGCCCCATCTCTTGGGCTTTTTCCTTAAGTGGGTCAATATTTCCAAAGTCTTTTCTTCATTTGCCCTATAATATCTATATCATCTGTATAACCAAGCAGCTTGGATGTCCTCCAATATCACATTCCTCCTTTACCTTCCTTACAACTTTCTCTAGAGCCAGATTGAAGAGTAGCGGCGATAGTGCATCACCCTGTTTCAAGTCAGATGTTATTTGGAAAGTGTCTGATTTCCTGCCTTTTCATGTTACTATATTATAAGTATCTTCCATGCATAGTCTGGTCATGTTGATTAACTTCCTTGGTATTCCAAATTCCTGCATAGCATTCCATAGACTATTCCTATGTACACTATCATAAGCCTTTTTAAAATCCACAAAAATGTTATGGAGATCTCTTTATATTCCCAATTTTTCTCGGCTATTTGTCGTAAGATAAATATCTGATCTATTGTTGATCTGTTTTGTCTAAAACCCGCCCTGGTAGTCACCTAATATGTCTTCTGAATATGGTTTTAGTCTATTTAGTAATACTGCGGATAGTATTTTATAGCTTGTGGACAGTAGTGATAATTCCTCTATAATTTTCCACATTGGAACTTGTCTCCTTTCTTAAAGATAGGTATCAATAATGACTCTTTCCAGTCATGGGGTAATTCTTCTGTCCTCCAGATTTTTATTATTAGTTCGTATAGCTTTAGATGTAATGCCATGGCCACCTGCCTTTATAAATTCAGCAGCAATTCCATCAGTCCCAGTTGCCTTATTGTTTTTAAGTCGTGTGATTACATATAGGATTTCTTCAAATGTAGGTTCTTCAATTTGTGGTTCACATGTTAGAACCTCTTCCTGTGGGAAAGTGTTACTTGGAGCTTCACAATTTAGTAATTCAACAAAATATTCTTTCCATGTGTTGCACATTTCCTCATTGGTATTTATCATATTCCCATTTTTGTCTTTTAAACCATATGTGTTTTGTTGGTGCCCTCGTTTCATTGACTTCAGTTCTTTAAAAAACTTTCTGGATTCATTTTTCTGGTGATTAGTTTCCATATCTTTGATTATATTACTCATATATTCTCGCTTCTGCTGTCGGAATATTTTTGTAGCCTCTTTACATTCATTTCTATAATGCTCTTCCTTTTGGATGTTGTTGATGTCATTTAACCATAAATGTCTGGCATTCTTTTTCCTAATGACTGCTTCTTCACATTTTTGATTGAACCATCTGTTCTTTCTATGCGTGGTTAACACGACGAGACATTCTTCTGCAGTAGATTGAATTGTATTCTTGATGTTCAACCAAGTTTGGTCAACGCTTTCCTCCAAAGGGTTTTGCAGAGTTTCAAGTTTACATTTTATTTCATCTGTAAATTTCTCTTTGACTGTAATTTCTTGTAGTTTTTCTCTGTTATATGTTGGGTGTAATCTTTGTAATTTAGTATAGAAAGCTCTCTTAAGTTTTATTTTAAATTTTGCTCCAACGAGGAAGTGGTCACTGTGGCACTCAGCTCCTCTATAACTTCTAACTTGCTGTATGTTTGATGCATTTCTGTTGTTAATTAAAATGTGATCTATTTGATTATAGGTTCTCTTGTCACATGATTTCCAAGTTTGTTTGTGTATATCCTTTCTTTGTAGTCTGGTACTGCTAATCTGCAGTCCTTTGGCTTCTGCCAGGTTGATGACTCTCCATCCATTATCATTTGAAGTTGTATGTAGGCTTTCCATACCGGCCACTTTTTTATTAGTTTGCTCTCTACCTATTTTTGCATTGAAGTCTCCCAGCACAATCAGGATGTCCTGTTTGGGGGTTTCTTCTATGACATCTTCCAGATCATTATAAAAGTCTTCTTTAATATCATCTTCTTTCTCTTCATAGTGCAGTACATTAATCATCGTTATATTTTTCCATTTACCTTTTATTCGTAATTTACTAATCCTGTCATTAACAGCTTTAAAGTTTAAAACAGTTCCCCCATAACTCATTTTTGATGACAAATCCTGTTCCTAATTCATGTTTAATTTTGGGTGTTTCCTCCATATATTATAATCATTCCATTTTGCTCTAAAGTACCCTCTCCTGGCCACCTTATTTCTTGAATTGCTGTTATATCCATTTGATATTCAACCAGCTCCCGGGTTAGTTCTTCGGCCGCTCCAGCTCGATATAGTGTCCGTACATTCCATGTTCCAAATCTCAAAAGTCCTTTAACGTTCCAAGGTCGTTGTCCAGATAAGTCAGTCCGAATCGAGGCTCATGTATCTGTTTCGTAACAAAAAATGGTTTTTACAAAGGTGGGGATGTTAACCTCCACGCTTCAACCCCCAACCTGGAGGACCAGGTGTTTCTCTTTGTCTGTTCTCTACCCTTTGACCTGTCCGGCTTGGGAGGCCCTGCTGGTAGCTACGCTACCGCCGGCATAGCTCTCAGGGTCATTGAGAAACTCAAGCTCCCCCACCACGACAAGGTGGAAACACCATCGGGGGAGACAACTGCAATTATAACTACCAAATTGCTATCCCATCAAACTATGCACCATACAAATAACCTACCATTTCTCCTGTGGCAACAGGGGCCAATTTACATACCTGCGAACGCATCTAAACAAATTACGCATCTGTTTACAAACATACTAAATTACGCACCTACCAAACTACGCACTAGTACCTTCACCTACCAAATTATGAACCTGCGATTACACCAAAAAGATTATTCGTACACCTACTAAATTATGCACCTGCGTGTGCACCAAGCAAATTATGTACTTGCGCATAAACATACCAAATACGTCCCCAAACATATGCACCTGCGCATGCACTATCAAATTATGTACATATCAAATTGTGCAACTGCAATCATAACTATCCAAATTACGCACCCATCAAACATATGCACCGAAACCCGCACCTGCGCGCGCACCCACCGAACCCGCAACTTCGCGCGGCACCCACCGACACCCGCACCTGCGTGCGCACCCACCGACACCCATGCCCACCGACACCCGCACCTGCCCGCGCACCCACCGACATCCGCACCTGCCCGCGCACCCACCGACACCCGCACCTGCCCGCGCACACCACCGACACCCGCACCTGCCCGCGCACCCACCGACACCCGCACCTGCCCGCGCACCCACCGACACCCGCACCTGCCCGCGCACCCACCGACACCCGCACCTGCCCGCGCACCCACCGACACCCGCACCTGCCCGCGCACCCACCGACACCCGCCACCTGCCCGCGCACCCACCGACACCCGCACCTGCCCGCGCACCCACCGACACCCGCACCTGCCCGCGCACCCACCGACACCCGCACCTGCCCGCGCACCCACCGACACCCGCACCTGCGTGCGCACCCACCGACAACCCTACCCACCGAAATCCGCACCTGCGCGCTCGCCCACCGACATCCGCACCTGCCCGCGCACCCACCGACACCCGCACCTGCGTGCGCACCCACCGAAACCCGCACCTCCGCGCGCACCCACCGAAACCCGCACCTCCGCGCGCACCCACCGACACCCATGCCCACCGAAATCCGCACCTGCGCGCTCGCCCACCGACATCCGCACCTGCGCGCTCGCCCACCGACATCCGCACCTGCGCGCGCACCTACCGAAATCCGCAGTTGCGCGCGAACCCACCGACATCCGCAACCTGCGCGCGCACCCACCGACATCCGCACCTACGCGCGCACAAAGTGAAACCCGCACCTGCGCGCGCACCCACTGACATACCCACCGAAATCCTCACCTGCGCGCTCGCTCACCGACATCCGCACCTGCGCGCGCACCCACCGACATCCGCACCCACCGACATCCGCACCTGCGCGCGCACCTACCGACACCCATGCCCACCGAAATCCGCACCATCGCGCGCACCCACCGACACCCATGCCCACCGACATCCGCACCTGCCCGCGCACCCACCGACATCCGCACCTGCCCGCGCACCCACCGACATCCGCACCTGCCCGCGCACCCACCGACACCCGCACCTGCCCGCGCACCCCACCGACACCCGCACCTGCCCGCGCACCCACCGACACCCGCACCTGCCCGCGCACCCACCGACACCCGCACCTGCCCGCGCACCCACCGACACCCCGCACCCGCCCGCGCACCCACCGACACCCGCGCATCGACTTTATTTTCTTTATATAACTTCATTTGCTTTTTTTTTAATTCACCCGCAAATTTCTCCCGAAATTTCGCTCGTAATTTTATTTCTCCTTAACGTACTCCAAATATTTTTTCCCACATTTAAGATATTTTATTATTACCTTTGTATATTCTGCATTTTTTTTCTTTTCCATTTTTAAATATAAAGTCATAGTCAGGGTTTGATCCATCGTCCTGTTGGCTTAATGTTTCCAGAGTCCAGTTCACTATTGATTGAGCAATCCTGATGTTCAACAAAATCTGCTCAATGAATAATTATAAACACATTTCTTCATATTTACGATAAAACTAATCGAACCGCACAACATATATGCACTTTTAGAAGACCTCCACATGGGAATCAAATCAACAGTCTGCAGAGTTTCTAACAGAATTAAACCATTTTATTTTATACTATTATTAAACTAACATGTAGCCCCTTTGTTCTTTGCCTGGTGTCTGAGTAATCCTCAGTAACGCCTGGCAGTAAATGTTGAAAACTTGAAGTTGTAAATAAAATAAATTGTTGTCCGTCAACTATTTTAATAGTTCTGAATTCCTCAAGTTCCCCTTCATATCTGATGGTAGGTTCTTGCTCACAATACCATATTAAGAATGATATAATTAGATATTGAAAATGTGCTTGTGGCTTATGGGTTATGAATGCACTGCACAATCCCGACATGCTGTTCGAATTCAGCAGCAGGTGATTTGGAAGTATTGTATAAGAAAGTAATGAGGGAAAAAACAACACTGAACGTAAATTTGCTTAGAAAATTACACGCGGCCAATAAATGCTGGGACTGACAACGACGTTCTATAACGGACATACAAAACACTTATTCAGAATTTCCTGCCGATATTGCACCAGCAAATAAGTTACAGTTAATATTTGTTCAGAACATGCATCTTTCCTGTGGCAACATATGGATGTGAGTCATGGACCATCTTTCCTGTGGCAGCATACGAATGCGATTCGAGGACATTCTTTATTACAGCAACACACATATGTGAGTCATGGAGCATCTTTCCTGTGTCAGCAAATGAATAGAGGTCGTGGACCATCTTTCCTGTGGCAACATACCAATGTGAGTCATGGACCATCTTTACTGTGGCAACATACGAATGTGTTTTATGGACCATCTTTCCTCTGGAAACATGCGAATGTGAGTCGTGGACCATCTTTCCTGTGGCATCATATGAATGTGAGTTGTGGACCATTTTTCCGGTGGCAACAGGACCAATTTACATAGCTACGGGTTCCAAATGTTGCTTGCTGTATGTAGCCGGGGTGCAGTGTTGGGGTGAGCGCCCAACATTGCTTAAATACCCCAATGGCTTGTGAATACATAACCTATGCAGCAAAAGTCCAACTCCTGGCCTTTACGTGGCGGAACTGTTTAAACTAACAGGAGAAGGGGCGAAGGCGAGTATCTGACGCCGGAAAATAACCAGTGTGCTCTAGATGTGTATACACATACATGCATGTACAGACACGTGTGTGCGTGTGTACACATCTAAACTCGAGTGAGACCACAGTCTGCTCTAGCAAAGGAAAGGTGCTGAAGACGGAGGCAACCAGCCAGGAGGCGCAACACAGAAATCAGGATGCCACGCAATTACGCAAAATGGAATATGGCGACTACTGCTAAAGGTTATGGTGCTCGCCTGCTTTGGACCCCCAGGCAGGTGCAGTGCCGGACCCTATGTCTCGAAAGGGTCCAACCCAACTACTGGAGGTCCTTCTCAGATGTCCTGTGGAGCCAGGGGACATAAGAATAGAACAGCTGGCCATACTAAACAAAGACTTAAATAATGCACTGGAATGAGGAGGGAGTCAACAACAAAAAAGTAGAATTAGAAAACATCCTGGACCAAGAAAAAGTAAGCATATGTTGCTTGCAAGAAACTCACCTCAACGAAAATATAGCCTTCAAAATCAGAGGCTACCAGTGTTACCGATCTGACCGAAAGGACAGGCGAAAAGGTGGGATACTTACCCTTGTAAAAAGTAACATCACTGCTTCCCAAATCGAAGTCTATATGGAAGGGGCTGAGTATCAGACACTTAATTTTAAAACAGGCTATACAGACCTACATCTGATCAATTACTACTGTCCAAGTGACCGCTCACAGGCACTGGACACACTACCATTAACAGAAAAAATGATTACGTGTGGCAATTTCAACAGCCACTCGCAGAGTTGGGGCTATGATCACATGGACCAGAGAGGAGAGAGACTGGAAGACTGGCAGGATGAGAATAGATTCATCTTGGTTAACAAGCGGTCCGACCCATATACTTTCTACTCGATATCATGGCACTCTACAACTACACCTGACCTGGCTTTTCATTCACCAGACCTGGAGTGGAACATTACAAAAATTGTTGGGAAACAACTTGGTGGCAGCGACAATCGACCAGTCTTTCTAACCGTGTACACCTACCAAATTATGCACCTGCGTGTGCACCAAGCAAATTATGTGCTTGCGCATGAACATATCAAATACAGTCCCCAAACATATGCACCTGCGCATGCACTATCAAATTATGTACATATCAAATTATGCAACTGCAATCATAACTACCTAATTACGCACCCATCAAACATATGCACCGACCTGCGCGCGCACCCACCGACATCCGCACCCGCGCGCGCACCCACCGACATCCGCACCCGGCGCGCGCACCCACCGATATCCGCACCCGCGCGCGCACCCACCGACATCCGCACCCGCGCGCGCACCCAAAGACATCCGCACCCGCGCGCGCACCCAAAGACATCCGTGCATCCCCACCTTTGTAAACACCTTTTTTGTTACGAAACAGATATATGAGCCTCGATTTCGGACTGACTTATCTGGACAACGACCTTGGAACGTTAAAGGACTTTTGAGATTTGGAACATGGAATGTACGTGCACTATATCGAGCTGGAGAAGTCGAAGAACTAACCCGCGAGCTGGTTGAATATCAAATGGATATAACAGCAATTCAAGAAATAAGGTGGCCAGGAGAGGGTACTTTAGAGCAAAATGGAATGATTATAATATATGGAGGAAACACCCAAATTAAACATGAATTAGGAACAGGATTTGTCATCAAAAAAGAGTTATGGGGGAATGTTTTAAACTTTAAAGCTGTTATTAAAGATGATATTAAAGAAGACTTTTATAATGATCTGGAAGATGTCATAGAAGAAACCCCCAAGCAGGACATCCTGATTGTGCTGGGAGACTTCAATGCAAAAATAGGTAGAGAGCAAACTAATTAAAAAGTGGCCGGTATGGAAAGCCTACATAAAACTTCAAATGATAATGGATGGAGAGTCATCAACATGGCAGAAGCCAAAGGACTGCAGATTAGCAGTACCAGACTACAAAGAAAGGATATACACAAACAAACTTGGACATCATGCGACAAGAGAACCTATAATCAAATAGATCACATTTTAATTAACAACAGAAATGCATCAAACATACAGCAAGTTAGAAGGTATAGAGGAGCTGAGTGCCACAGTGACCACTTCCTTAGTGGAGCAAAATTTAAAATAAAACTTAAGAGAGTTTTCTATACTAAATTACAAAGATTACACCAAACATATAACAGAGAAAAACTACAAGAAATTACAGTCAAAGATAAATTTACAGATGAAATCAAATGTAAACTTGAAACTCTGCAAAACCCTTTGCAGGAAAGCGTTGACCAAACTTGGTTGAACATCAAGAATACAATTCAATCTACCGCAGAAGAATGTCTCGCACGCATAGAAAGAACAGATGGTTCAATCAAAAATGTGAAGAAGCAGTCATTAAGAAAAAGAATGCCAGACATTTATGGTTAAATGACATCAACAACATCCAAAAGGAAGAGCATTATAGAAATGAATGTAAAGAGGCTACAAAAATATTCCGACAGCAGAAGCGAGAATATATGAGTAATATAATCAAAGATATGGAAACTAATCACCAGAAAAATGAATCCATAACGTTTTTTAAAGAACTGAAGTCAATGAAACGAGGGCACCAACAAAACACATATGGTTTAAAAGACAAAAATGGGAACATGATAAATACCAATGAGGAAATGTGCAACACATGGAAAGAATATTTTGTTGAATTACTACATTGTGAAGCTTCGAGTAACACTTTCCCACAGAAAGAGGTCCTAACATGCGAACCACAGATTGAAGAACCTACATTTGAAGAAATCCTATGTGTAATCACACGACTTAAAAACAATAGGGCAACTGGGACTGATGGAATTGCTGCTGAATTTGTAGGGGCAGGTGGCCATGCATTGCATCTAAAGCTATACTAACTAATAATAAAAATCTGGAGGACAGAAGAATTGCCCCATGACTGGAAAGAGTCATTATTGATACCTGTCTTTGGGAAAGGAGACAAGTTCCAATGTGGAAGTTATAGAGGAATGTCACTACTGTCCACAGGCTATAAGATACTATCCGCAGTATTACTAAATAGACTAAAATCATATTCAGAAGACATATTAGGTGACTACCAGGCGGGTTTAGACAAAACAGATCAACAATAGATCAGATATTTATCTTACGACAAATAGCCGAGAAAAATTGGGAATATAAAAGAGATCTCCATAACATTTTTGTGGATTTTAAAAAGGCTTATGATAGTGTACATAGGAATAGACTATGGAATGCTATGCAGGAATTTGGAATACCAAGGAAGTTAATCAACATGACCAGACTATGCATGCAAGATACTTATAATATAGTAACATAGAAAGGCAGGAAATCAGACCCTTTCCAAATAACATCTGGCTTGAAACAGGGTGATGCACTATCGCCGCTACTCTTCAATCTGGCTCTATAGAAATTTGTAAGGAAGGTAATGGAGGAATGTGATATTGGAGGAACATCCAAGCTGCTTGTTTATGCAGATGATATAGATATTATAGGGCAAAGTGAACAGAAGACATTGGAAATATTGACCCACTTAAAGGAAAAAGCCCAACAGATGGGGCTGGTTATCAACCAAGATAAGACAGAATATATGGTAATTTCAAGAGACGGAATGGCTAAAAACTCTGGCCACATACAAATAGATAATATGACCATTAAAAGAACGGAAACATACAAATACCTGGGTAATATCTTCAACTGCTCCAACATCATAAGGGAGGAAATACAAACTAGAATCAACTCTGGAAATAAGATATACTATGCACTACAATATCTTCTAAAATCAAATGCGCTATCTCGTAACACCAAAATCACAATATACAAAACACTGATCAGACCAGTTGTGCTGTATGGCTCTGAAACGAGGAGTACAACGAAAGGAGACAAAGCCTTGCTACAAACCTTTGAGAACAAAATTTTAAGACGCATCTTTGGACCCATTAGGGATACACAAAGTGGAGAGTGAAAAAGAAGAAGTAACAAAGATATTTATGATCTGTTTAAGTCCCCGCTAATCACTGGTATCATGTAGGCTAATAGACTACAATGGCTGGGGCACATAGAAAGAATGGAAGATAATGGGGAAACAAAGCTCGCTTACACTCAGGAAATAAATGACCTTAGACCCCGAGGTAAACCACGAAGACGGTGGAGAGAAAATACATATACAGACCTACAAGCACTTGGAATCAACGACTGACAAGAGAAGGTCCACGAGAGAGACGAATGGAGACGGATTGTATCTGCCGAAAACAACCTCAATGGCTCAGAACGCTGAAGAAGAAGAAGGTGGAGAAGAAGAAGAAGAAGAAGAAGAAGAAGAAGAAGAAGAAGAAGAAGAAGAAGAAGAAGAAGAAGAAGAAGAAGAAGAAGAAGAAGAAGAAGAAGAAGAAGAAGAGGAAGAAGAAGAAGAAGAAGAAGCAGCAGCAGCAACAGCAGCAGCAGCAACAGCAGCAGCAGCAGCAGAAGCAGCAGAAGAAGAAGAAGAAGAAGAAGAAGAAGAAGAAGAAGAAGAAGAAGAAGAAGAAGAAGAAGAAGAAGAAGAAGAAGAAGAAGAAGAAGAAGAACAAGGAGGAGGAGGAGGAAGAGGAGGAGGAAGAGGAGGAGGAGGAGGAGGAGAAGGAGGAGAAGGAGGAGGAGGAGAAGAAGAAGAAGAAGAAGAAGAAGAAGAAGAAGAACAAGGAGGAGGAGGAGGAAGAGGAGGAGGAGAGGAGGAGGAGGAGGAGGAGAAGGAGAGAAGGAGGAGGAGGAGAGAAGAAGAAGAAAGAAAGAAGAAGAAGAAGAAGAAGAAAAGAAGAAGAAGAAGAAGAAGAAGAAGAAGAAGAAGAAGAAGAAGAAGAAGAAGAAGAAGAAGAAGAAGAAGAAGAAGAAGAAGAAGAAGAAGAAGAAGAAGAAGAAGAAGAAGAAGAAGAAGAAGAAGAAGAAGAAGAAGAAGAAGAAGAAGAAGAAGAAGAAGAAGAGAAGAAGAAGAAGAAGAAGAAGAAGAAGAAGAAGAAGAAGAAGAAGAAGAAGAAGAAGAAGAAGAAGAAGAAGAAGAAGAAGAAGAAGAAGAAGAAGAAGAAGAAGAAGAAGAAGAAGAAGAAGAAGAAGAAGAAGAAGAAGAAGAAGAAGAAGAAGAAGAAGAAGAAGAAGAAGAAGAAGAGAAGAAGAAGAAGAAGAAGAGAAGAAGAAGAAGAAGAAGAAGAAGAAGAAGAAGAAGAAGAAGAAGAAGAAGAAGAAGAAGAAGAAGAGAAGAAGAAGAAGAAGAAGAAGAAGAAGAAGAAGAAGAAGAAGAAGAAGAAGAAGAAGAAGAAGAAGAAGAAGAAGAAGAAGAAGAAGAAGAAGAAGAAGAAGAAGAAGAAGAAGAAGAAGAAGAAGAAGAAGAGAAGAAGAAGAAGAAGAAGAAGAAGAAGAAGAAGAAGAAGAAGAAGAAGAAGAAGAAGAAGAAGAAGAAGAAGAAGAAGAAGAAGAAGAAGAAGAAGAAGAAGAAGAAGAAGAAGAAGAAGAAGAAGAAGAAGAAGAAGAAGAAGAAGAAGAAGAAGAAGAAGAAGAAGAAGAAGAAGAAGAAGAAGAAGAAGAAGAAGAAGAAGAATTGCAGTTGCATACTTTTATAGGTGCATAATTTGGAAGGGGAATAATTTTGCAGTACATGCGCAGCTGCATAATATGGTTGGGAGTAACTTGGTATGTTCGTGCGCAAGTGTGCTATTTGTTTGGTGCGCACGGAGGTGCATAATTTGGTAGGTGTATGCGACACTGCATATTATAATTGGTGTAAGCGCAGGTTCATAGTTTGGTAGGTGAACGCGTTAGTGCGTAATTTGGTAGGTGTGCATGCAGGTGAGTAATTTAGTAGGTCCATACACAGATGCGTAATTTGGTAGATGCGGCGTAGCTATGTAAATTGGTCCTGTTGCCTCCGGAAAAATGGTCCACGACTCACATTTATATGATGCCACAGGAAAGATGGTCCACGACTCACATTCGTATGTTTCCAGAGGAAAGATGGTCCATGAAACACATTCGTATGTTGCCACAGGAAAAATAGTCCACCACTCAAATTCGTATGTTGCCACTGTAAAGATGGTCCATGACTCACATTGGTAAGTTGCCACATGAAAGATGTTCCAAGACCTCTATTCATTTGCTGACGCAGGAAAGATGCTCCACGACTCACATATGTGTGTTGCTGTAATAAAGATAGTCCTCAAATCGCATTTGTATGCTGCCACAGGAAAGATGGTCCACGACTCGCATCCATATGTTGCCACTGGAAAGATGCATGTTCTGAACAAATATTAATTGTAACTTATTTGCTGGTGCAATATCGGCAGGACATTCTGAATAAGTGATTTGTATGTCCGTTATAGAACGTCGTTGTCAATCCCAGCATTTACTGGCCGCGTGTAATTTTCTAAGCAAATTTACGTTCAGTGTTGTTTTTCCCCTCATTACTTTCTTATACAATACTTCCAAATCACCTGCGGCTGAATTCGAACAGCATGTCGGGATTGTGCAGAGCCTTCATAACCCATAAGCCACAAGCACATTTTCAATATCTAATTATATCATTCTTAATATGGTATTGTGAGCAAGACCCTACCATCAGATATGAAGGGGAACTTGAGGAATTCAGAACTATTAAAATAGTAGTCGGATAACAATATATTTTATTTACAACTTCAAGTTTTCAACATTTACTGCCAGGCGTTACTGAGGATTACTCAGACACCAGGCAAAGAACAAAGGGGCCACATGTTAGTTTAATAATAGTATAAAAATAAAATTGTTTAATTCTGTCTTAGAAACTCTGCAGACTGTTGATTTGATTCTCATGTGGAAGTCTTCTAAAAGTGCAAATATGTTGTGCAGGTTTGATTAGTTTTATCGTAAATATGAAGAAATGTGCTTATAATTATTCATTGAGCAGATGTTGTTGAACATCAGGATTGCTCAATCAATAGTGAACTGGACTCTGGAAACATTAAGCCAACAGGACGATGGATCAAACCCTGACTATGACTTTATATTTAAAAAAGGAAAAGGGAAAAAAATGCAGAATATACAAAGGTAATAATAAAACATCTAAAATGTGGAAGAAAATATTTGGAGTACAATAAGGAGAAATAAAATTACGAGCGAAATTTCGGTAGAACTTTGTGGGTGAAAAAAAAAAAAGCAAATAAAGTTATATAAAGAAAATAAAGTGGATGCGCGGATTTCGGTGGGTGCGCGCGCAGGTGCGGATGTCGGTGGGTGAGGGTGCGGATTTCGGTGGGTGCGCGCGCAGGTGCGGATGTCGGTGGGTGAGGGTGCGGATGTCGGTGGGTGCGCGCGCAGTTGCCGAAGTCGGTGGGTGCGCGCCCAGGTGCCGATGTCGGTGGGTGCGCGCCCAGGTGCCGATGTCGGTGGGTGCGCGCGCAGGTGCCGATGTCGGTGGGTGCGCGCCCAGGTGCCGATGTCGGTGGGTGCGCGCCCAGGTGCCGATGTCGGTGGGTGCGCGCCCAGGTGCCGATGTCGGTGGGTGAGGGTGCGGAAGTCGGTGGGTGCGCGCGCAGTTGCCGATGTCGCTGGCTGCGCGCCCAGGTGCCGATGTCGCTGGCTGCGCGCCCAGGTGCCGATGTCGCTGGCTGCGCGCCCAGGTGCCGTTGTCGCAGGTGCGGATGTCTTTGGGTGCGCGCGCAGGTGCGGATGTCTTTGGGTGCGCGCGCAGGTGCGGATTTAGGTGGGTGCGCGCGCAAGTGCGGATTTCGGTGGGTGCCCGCGTATGTGCGGAATTCGGTGGGTGTGCGCGCAGGTGCCGTTATCGGTGCATATGTTTGATGGGTGCGTAATTAGATAGTTATGATTGTAGTTGCATAATTTGATATGTACATAATTTGATAGTGCATGCGCAGGTGCATATGTTTGGGGACGTATTTGATATGTTCATGCGCAAGTACATAATTTGCTTGGTGCTCACGCAGGTGCATAATTTGGTAGGTGTACACGGTTAGAAAGACTGGTCGATGGTCGCTGCCACCAAGTTGTTTCCCAACAATTCGTGTAAGGTTCCACTCCAGGTCTTGTGAATGAAAAGCCAGGTCAGGTGTAGTTGTAGAGTGCCATGATATCGAGTAGAAAGTATGTGGGTCGGACGGCTTGTTAACCAAGATGAATCTATTCTCATTCTGCCAGTCTTCCAGTCTCTCTCCTCTCTGGTCCATGTGATCATAGCCCCAACTCTGCGAGTGGCTGTTGAAATCGCCACACACAATCATTTTTTCTGTTAATGGTAGTGTGTCCAGTGCCTGTGGGCGGTCTCTTGGACAGTAGTAATTGATCAGATGTAGGTCTGTGTCAGAGTCCAGAATAGGGCAGTGATGCAGGGACATCGTTACGCCCGCCAGGCGACTTAGTCCCCAGCAGGGATGCCGTAACTTCGTTACGCCGCCAGGCGAGTAGTAGTTACCTGCCTGCAATATTGCTGGCTGACGAGACGGCCAGCGGTCAGGCAAGGACGACGCAAGACGCACGCATGCCTCGTGAAGCCACTTCAGGTGGGAGGCAAGTTGCGAGCTATAGGCAGACAGCTCTGGGACGTCGACTCGACTGGACGCATGATGAGAGAAAGGCGTTGTGTGGTTTCTGTGCATGAACGTCGAGTGTCTGGACATCTTGAGAGAACGACTGTGAGCTGTATTGTGTATGTAAGTGTATTGAAGTGTCAAGTATATCTTGTTGTGATCATCGTATGGTATATGATCTGTAAATAAATCCATTAAACGTTGTGTCGTTGAGTATTAAGTCAAATCACGTTGTACTTGTACATGTGTGGACGTGGTGGCATTCGTCCGGCTTTGAAATGAACGTGTTTATGTGATTAACATTTACAACTAGAGTTTGTGAACTTAGAATTTTTGTCAAACTTTATAGTACATGTAAATGTGATCGTGGAAGGCTCATTTTGATAAATTACTACATTGTTTAAACATGGAGACTATTTGTAAACGTACAGTGCATACATATTGGTTGATCTTGTAAACGTCTAAAACATTTGTGATTTGTGAAACTTGTCACCGTTTTGACCTTGTCGACATTGTGATCTTGTCGCCATTGTGACCTTGTCGCCATATTGTAAACTTGATGTCTATGTCCTTACTGAATGTTATCGTGATGTAAGTGATGTGTCATCAATGTCGTAGAGTGTTGAGATATATGTAGATTGTCTTTGTGAATTGAGTTGTGTAACGCAGAAAGTTTTGGAAAAGAAAGTGACTTGTGTTTTGAAAAATAAAATTGTTGACAGACAAAATTACGACATACAATTACACTCAACGCCATACAAACCTAATCAATACTTAGTGACAAGCAGGCACACCACATCAAATAGACGCTAATTTATTTCCTCCAAAAACAAAGCAGGTTTTCCGTACCATCTGAAACCCTTGCGCGTAGAGGTCATTTGTGTTTTCGAAGTAGCGACCCTACAGTTCCTAGCCCGATGTCCAACCGTTCTTCAACGCATCCAGGGCACATGAGTATATTTTTCTTTTCATATACTTTAAGGATGCAAATTTAGGCACGTATTGTCAATAGAACACAATTGTAAATTGTTTACTTTACTAACCACTTATAACATATTGTGTGGCTGGTATTTCATTTGCATTTTCCATCATGTCTTCATTAAATGATTTCATCGATATGGGGTTAAAGTTAAAGTTAACAGGTGATGAATTAATGAAGTGGAGTGAGAATAAATACTCTGAACACCTTCGCGAGAAAGCTACTGAACGCGATGAAAGAGCAGCTGAAAGAGCATTAAAGCAGGTAGAAACTGACGCAGCTTTAAAGCAAGCAGAAATAGCAGCTCAGAGTAAAAGAGAAGAACTGGAGATACAGTTAAAGATGAAACAACTTGATACTGAGACTGCCATTAACAAAGAGTCTAAGAAATCTGAGAGACTGGAGAAAGAAAACCAGTACAAGAAATATCAAGGTATTGTACGTAATTATACCTCGGGTGACTGCATCGCAGCCTTTACCCAAAATTTTGAGACTTTAATGGAACATTACCAGGTTCCACTGTCTGAGTGGAATATTGTTTATATGAGGAGTTTAACAGGGGAGCCTCTTAAAGTCATTGAGACCATCCCCAAAGACCTCAGAAAAGACTACCATTATCTGAAATCAAAGATTATGGCACATTTTATGTTAGATGAGGCAGGTTACAGAGAACAATTCAGCAAGTTGAGCCCAAAACCGACTCAAACGTTCTCTGATTACCTCTGCTTAGTCCGAGATATATTTACCAAATGGACTTCAGCAGCTAAAATTGACAAAAATTATCAAAGATTAGAAGATCTGATCATTAGAGATAAAGTCATTTCATCCATTCCATCAGTATTTTCAAAATTTTTGCAGCAGAATGAATGCACTAGTGTAGATGAGATTGAGAGACGTGGTTCGGCGTATTACACAGCCAACAAACATTGTTTTGCCAGTGAAGCTACTGACATAAATTTTGTAGCATCGGCTAACTATGACAAGCCATATAGTAGGCAGAAACCTCATAAGCCTACTTCTGAGATGTATAATCACTGTAAATATTGTAAAATTTCACATCATCAAGGAGAGATGTGCGACAAGAACCCCGCATATCATACTTATCTCCAAAACATGGTAAACAGACAAGATAAGGAGCGTAGATCCTTCAGAAATTTGCGTAAATGTTTCCTCTGTAAGGCGTACGGACACTATCGCCAGGATTGTAAAGGTAGGCAAATGACCAACAAAGCAAATGCCGCCTTGTTTGACAGTTCATCGTCAGATGAAGAACAATCAGAGAAACATCCTGTGAACTCAGCACAGGCTTTTGACATGTTTAACGCAAATAAATGTACTGTTTGTAACACCTTTTATGAAGATGGCGTTTTAACATGCGGCCACGCCATTCCTATTGCCAATGAAGAAGCTAATTTGGTAGTAGATTCTAAAGGCAGGATAAACGTCCATCACGGATATGTGAATGGCAAGTCTGCTACAGTGCTTCGGGACACGGGCAGCTCACTTATTGGTCTGAAGAGAACGTTCATAATGCCTACAGGCTATACAGGCAGGCACGTAACATGCAGAACATTCTCAGGCAATATTGAGAAATACCCACTAGCATGGGCATATATTGAAACACCTTTCCTCACTGGGAAAGTAAAGTGCGCTGCATTAACAAACCCAGTGTGTGATATAATAATTGGAAATTTACCAGAGGTGAATGATAAACCTCATGACATAACATCTCTGTGTATTGATGATAGCATAACATCACCATCCAATGTCATCATTGATAATGTCACACCACCTAATGAATGTATGGTAGCTAATGTAGCACTAAGATCTCATGACATCATTGATAACATTGTTTCATCACCATCTGATATCATTGAATGTGTGAACGCAGTAACTAGATCTACTGCTAGAGTGCAAGATGAAAGTAATCAAACTGAGGCTATACAAATGCTCAGCCCAGTATCACTACCTACTAACACCATGAAGGAAACGTTTGTAACAGCTCAAAAGGCTGACCCTTCATTGTTAAAATATTTTAATCTGATCGGCCAAAAGCCAAAGGTAACCAAGAATGCAAAATGGCATTTTGCTGTGAAAAATGATATCCTCACCAGGTATTATACCAGAGGTGACAACACCACAGAGCAAACTGTTTTGCCAACTAATTATCGTAGGCAAGCCTTACATCTTGCCCATGATATACCTCTTGCAGGGCATATGGCATACGCTAAGACCAGATCAAGATTATTAACACAGTTTCATTGGCCCAAATTTTGCAATGACATTAAAGAATATTGCAGAAGTTGTGACACCTGCCAGAAACTGGTGAAAAAAGGAAAACACCCACAGGCAAAGTTACAAGTCACTGACTTAGCCAGTCGACCTTTTGAAAAATTATCTGTCGACATAGTGGGCCCTCTCAATCATACAACAACTAGAGGGAATAAATATATTCTAACTGTCATTGATCAATGTAGCCGCTGGCCGGAAGCTATTCCGCTAAAAAACATAACTGCCAATGATATAATGGAAGTTTTCTTCCATATTTTTTCTCGGATAGGATTTCCAGACACTATCCAATCAGATAGGGGCACTCAGTTTATCGCCGCATCTACCCAAGCTTTCACCAAAATGTTGGGAGTGAAGCAATGTTTCAATTCCCCGTACCATCCTCACTCTAGTGGAATTATAGAAAAATTTAACGGCGATTTAAAGCACATGCTTGCGAAAGTCACGCAAGAGCACCCCAATAACTGGGATGTATATCTACCAGCTATTCTTTTTGCTTATCGCGAGGTACCACATTCTAGTACCGGTTTCTCACCTTTTGAACTTATCTATGGTGCCAAACCACGTGGCCCATTAACTATTTATCACCGAATGTTAACTGACTCTACTCCAGTACTTAAACCCATATCATCATACGTATAAGTTACATCATTGCGCGAAAGAATCATCAAATCTTGTATAATTGCAAAGAATGCACTAAAATTATCTGGTGCTGCTTATAGACAATATGCTGACAAAGGTAACAAGACAATAACGTTGACACCTGGACAGGACATTCTTCTTCTATTACCTAGTGACAGACATTTATTGACTGATTCTTGGCAGGGACCTTTTAAAGTGCCGAGACAGATTTCACCTGTAGACTACGAGATCCAAATAAAAGACAAACACAAAATATTCCACATAAATATGCTAAGACCATACTACAACAGAGACAACGAACAAGACGATACAACAGCTTGTACAGTGATAATAGATCATGAAGATGACGAGGCTAGTGACGAAATTCCAACACCTGCCTTAGACACGACAAACTGCTTGAAGGAGATCAAAATCAACCCAAAGTTAACTCAAGCAGAAACAGACAGTTGCAAACAGCTAATACAACAGTACAACACCATCTTCTCGAACAACCCAGGACAAACAGAATTAGTACAGCATCACATCACACTCACGTCAAACACACCCATAAGATGCAGACCATACACCATTCCATTACATTACAAAGAACACCTACATCAGGAGATCATCAACTTAGAGAAAAACAACATCATAAGACGATCCCAATCAGACTTCTCATCTCCAATGGTCATTGTACGCAAAAAGGACAACACGATAAGACTGTGTGTCGACTATAGAAAGCTCAATAAAATAACTCTTCTAGATTTGGAGCCAATGGCAAACTCTGACGACCTACTGACAGAACTGACAGACGCTAGGTTCTTTACGAAGGTAGACATGACTAAAGGATATTGGCAAATAGAGGTAGACGAACAGAGCAGACATCTGATAGCATTTGCCACACCTTGGGGACTGTACGAATGGTGCAAACTTCCATTTGGGCTTGTCAATGCCCCAGCCACATTCGTACGTATGACACGACTTTTACTAGTAGATATACCTAACATAATTTGCTATATAGACGACATCTGTGTTCACACAGAGACGATGACAGAGCACATAAAGACATTAGAACAGACATTTGAACGCATTAGACAGCACGGACTGACGGTAAAGCCTGCGAAAGTAGACATAGCCTACCAGGAAATATCCTTCTTGGGGTACAAAATATCCAATGGCTTTGTCACGACAGACGATAACATTGTGTCCAAGATACTAAAACTCTCACTTCCGACTACTAAAAAGCAAGTCAGAAGTTTGTTGGGACTGATAAATTATTACCGGCAGTTCATTCCTGATTTTTCCGAACTGACCGAAGTATTTACTAACTTACTAACAAAAGATAAACCGGAGAAAATTGTAAGCAATGAATGCCTAAAATTTGCATTCCGTAAAGTATTATCTTGTTTTTCTGAGAATAGCTTACATAATCCCATCCTGAAATTGCCCAATCTCCATTTACCTTTCAGATTGCGGACAGACGCGAGCTCCGTGGCGATTGGAGCAGTCTTGTTGCAAGAGCACAATAACATCCTCCATCCCTTGTACTTCGTATCCAGGAAACTAAAACCCAGAGAACGGGCTTGGTCAATACCTAAGTTGGAAGCCCTATCATTAGAGTGGTGGGTATCACTAAATTGTCCAGATTCCTTCTAGGACGCCATTTCATCGTGGAATCTGACAGCAGCCCGTTGCGATTTATAAATTCAGGTGTACCTTCAAACCAGATGGTAGCGCGCTGGTCTCTTAAACTCCAAGATTACAGCTTCGAGGTTCGACATATTCCAGGCAGAACCAACACGATCGCCGATCTGTTGTCCCGTTGTCCGACCGACCCAGTAAGCACCAATGTCTGAGTGCAGTGTGAGAAAATACACTCAGACTAACACAGCCATCCATCAGTGAATATTTTTTTTTCCATTCACAAAAAGCTGTGTAAAGTCTACTATGTCATGTGATAGGGATTACTCCCAATATATATAGTGTTCTTATTTTACTAATTCATGTAGTGATTGTCATGTATAATTGTGTAGTGTTGGGTAGAAAGCGAACTTTATTAATTGTATATATTACGAACAAGAACAGTGCCACATTCGCTCAAAAACTTACCGTAAGCGAACTATCCAATTTGACAGTGGCATCTGCGTGTGGAACATTCCAGGGATATTTTAAATACGTGTGTGAACGTGTGACCTAAACATTGACAGCTACACCACTGCAGTCAATCGTAATCCAGAAGGTTTTACAGTGAAACATCCAACACATGAACGATTAGAACATTGTACTTTCCGTAACTACATCAGACCGGAACAAGTGTGTTCTACAAGCTTCAACATCAGCTGTTTAGGGTTCGTGTGTACTTCCGGATTAGTTAGAAATTTAGAGCAAAATTAGCAGACGACAAATAAAAGTTTTAAAAGCTATGACGATTCTAAAATCTTTAGGAATCAACACAGTTGAATACACGAATTGTGTGTTTATATATTTATGTAGTGTAATCTTAGAATCATATCTTGATTAATGTATTCATACTACCGACTTTTTCTCGTTAGTATGAAGAAACGTCAAGCGATGACGCTAAGAAATAGGATAATTATTGTAAATTATTATATTTCATAAATTTTGAAATTATTCCCCTTTCATTTATTTGTTATTACATCATTACACAAAGGGCCATAATTTGAAATGTATACTGTAATGTGTTGTATATAAATAGCCATGTTGTTGCCAGATTGTTAACACACCAGGTAGCCATCTACTAGGCATGGCAGAGTGTTACCGACATTGCAGACCAACACAAGAGCTCCTGACCAAATGAGGTCAGGGTTTGAGCGTTTAATGCGACTTATGTAAAAGCCGTATTTCGGTCTAGCCAGATGGTTTTTGTTTCAAGAACCATATTATTACGGTTTTTTTTTTTTTGGAGGCTGCGAGGTAGATGCGTGAAGCTGGTACTACCGATCTGACTGGGTCAGTAATGCAATTGAGGTAGTCAGCCATCGAGAGGATGAAGCCTGACAAGTGTTAAAGGTTGAACACCACATGTCGTTGAATACAACTTCCATTTCTTATATGTTTCTATGGCAGATGTGTATTTCCATGTATTATGATACCAATGTATATAACAACAGAAGGGTTGACTCTGACAAGGTTAAAATATTAACCCAGTATGTACATATATTAGACATGAAAGATGACATCTTTCATGAAGTTGCCGGGGGAGCATGTCAGAGTCCAGAATAGGGCAGTGATGCAGGGACATCGTTACGCCCGCCAGGCGACTTAGTCCCCAGCAGGGATGCCGTAACTTCGTTACGCCGCCAGGCGAGTAGTAGTTACCTGCCTGCAATATTGCTGGCTGACGAGACGGCCAGCGGTCAGGCAAGGACGACGCAAGACGCACGCATGCCTCGTGAAGCCACTTCAGGTGGGAGGCAAGTTGCGAGCTATAGGCAGACAGCTCTGGGACGTCGACTCGACTGGACGCATGATGAGAGAAAGGCGTTGTGTGGTTTCTGTGCATGAACGTCGAGTGTCTGGACATCTTGAGAGAACGACTGTGATCTGTATTGTGTATGTAAGTGTATTGAAGTGTCAAGTATATCTTGTTGTGATCATCGTATGGTATATGATCTGTAAATAAATCCATTGAACGTTGTGTCGTTGAGTCTTAAGTCAAATCACGTTGCACTTGTACTGTCTCACATGTGTTAGGTTAGCGAGCCAAGTTTAAGACCCTGACATCTGTATAGCCTGTTTTAAGTGTAAGTGTCTGATACTCAGCCCCTTCCATATAGAATTCGATTTGGGAAGCAGTGATGTTATTTTTTACAAGGGTAAGTATCCCACCTTTTCGCCTGTCCTTTCGGTCAGATCGGTAACACTGGTAGCCACTGATTTTGAAGGCTATATTTTCGTTGAGGTGAGTTTCTTGCAAGCAAAATATGCTTACTTTTTCTTGGTCCAGGATGGTTTCTAATTCTACTTTTTTGTTGTTGACTAACTCCGCATTCCAGTGCATTATTTTAAGTCTTTGTTTAGTATGGCCAGCTGTTCTATTCTTATGTCCCCTAGCTCCACAGGACATCTGAGAAGGACCTCCAGTAGTTGGGGTTGGACCCTTTCGAGACATAGGGCCCGGCACTGCACCTGCCTGGGGGTCCAAAGCAAGGCGAGCACCATAACATTTAGCAGTAGTCGACATATTCCATTTTGCGTAATTGGCATCCTGATTTCTGTGTTGCGCCTCCTGGCTGGTTGCTTCCGTCTTCATCACCTTTCCTTTGCTAGACCAGACTGTGGTCTCACTCGAGTTTAGATGTGTACACACGCACACACGTGTCTGTACATGCATGTATGTGTATACACATCTAGAGCACACTGGTTATTTTCCGACGCCAGATACTCGCCGTCGCCCCTTCTCCTGTTAGTTTAAACACTTCCGCCACGTGAAGGCCAGGAGTTGGACTTTTGCTGCATAGGTTATGTATTCACAAGCCATTGGGGTATTTAAGCAATGTTGGGCGCTTATCCCAACACTGCGCCCGAGCTACATACAGCAAGCAACATTTGGAACCCGTATCTATGTAAATTGGTCCTGTTGCCACAGGAAAAATGGTCCACGACTCACATTCATATGATGCCACAGGAAAGATGGTCCACGACTCACATTCGTATGTTTCCAGAGGAAAGATGGTCAATGAAACACATTCGTATGTTGCCACAGGAAAAAATAGTCCACTACTCAAAATCGTATGTTGCCACTGTAAAGGTGGTCCATGACTCACATTGGTAAGTTGCCAAAGGAAAGATGGTCCACGACCTCTATTCATTTGCTGACACAGGAAAGATGCTCCACGACTCACATATGTGTGTTGCTGTATTAAAGATAGTCCTCAAATCGCATTTGTATGCTGCCACAGGAAAGATGGTCCACGACTCGCATCCATATGTTGCCACAGGAAAGATGCATGTTCTGAACAAATATTAACTGTAACTTATTTGCTGGTGCAATATCGGCAGGACATTCTGAATAAGTGATTTGTATGTGCGTTATAGAACGTCGTTGTCAATCCCAGCATTTATTGGCCGCGTGTAATTTTCTAAGCACATTTACTTTCAGTGTTGTTTTTCCCCTCATTACTTTCTTATACAATACTTCCTAATCACCTGCGGCTGAATTCGAACAGCATGTCGGGATTGTGCAGTGCCTTCATAACCCATAAGCCACAAGCACATTTTCAATATCTAATTATATCATTCTTAATATGGTATTGTGAGCAAGACCCTACCATCAGATGTGAAGGGGAACTTGAGGAATTCAGAACTATTAAAATAGTTGACGGACAACAATTTATTTTATTTACAACTTCAAGTTTTCAACATTTACTGCCAGGCGTCACTGGGGATTACTCAGACACCAGGCAAAGAACAAAGGGGCTACATGTTAGTTTAATAATAGTATAAAAATAAAATTGATTAATTCTGTCTTAGAAACTCTGCAGACTGTTGATTTGATTCTCATGTGGAAGTCTTCTAAAAGTGCAAATATGTTGTGTAGGTTTGATTAGTTTTATCGTAAATATGAAGAAATGTTTTTATAATTATTCATTGAGCAGATGTTGTTGAACATCAGGATTGCTCAATCAATAGTGAACTGGACTCTGGAAACATTAAGCCAACAGGACGATGGATCAAACCCTGACTATGACTTTATATTTGAAAAAGGAAAAGAAAAAAATAAATGCAGAGTATACAAAGGTAATAATAAAAAGTCTAAAATGTTGAAGAAAATATTTGGGGTACGTTAAGGTGAAATACAATTACGAGCGAAATTTCGGGAGAACTTTGCGGGTGATAAAAAAAAAGCACATAAAGTTCTATAAAGAAAAAGATTTCGGTGGGTGCGCGCGCAGGTGCGGATGTCGGTGGGTGCGCGCGCAGGTGCGGATGTCGGTGGATGCGCGCGCAGATGCGGATTTCGGTGGATGCGCGCGCAGGTGCGGATTTCGGTGGGTGCGCGCTGAGGTGCGGATTTCGATGGGTGCGCGCGCAGGTGAGGATGTCAGTGGGTGCGTGCGCATGTGCGGATTTCGGTGGGTGCGCGCGCTGGTGCGGATTTCGGTGGGTGCGCGCGCAGGTGCGGATTTCGGTGGGTGCGCGCGCAGGTGCAGATTTCGGTGGGTGCGCGCACAGGTTCGGATTTCGGTGGGTGCGCACGCAGGTGCGGATTTCGGTGGGTGCGGGCGCAGGTGCCGTTATCGATGCATATGTGTGACGGGTGCGTAATTAGGTAGTTATGATTGCAGTTGCATAATTTGATATGTACATAATTTGATAGTGCATGCGCAGGTGCATATGTTTGGGGACGTATTTGATATGTTCATGCGCAAGTACATAATTTGCTTGGTGCTCACGCAGGTGCATAATTTGGTTTAGCGTACGCATAATTTTTTTGGTGTAAGCGCAGGTTCATAATTTGGTAGGTGAACGCACTAGTGCGTAGTTTGGTAGGTGTGCATGCAGGTGCGTAATTTAGTAGGTTTGTAAACAGATGCGTAATTTGGTAGATGCGTGCGCAGGTATGTAAATTGGCCCTGTTGCCACATGAGAAATGGTAGTTGTATTTTGTAGGTGCATAATTTGATGGGTGAGCAATTTGGTAGTTATAATTGCAGTTGCCTCCCCCGATGATGTTTCCACCTTGTCGTGGTGGGGGAGCTTGAGTTTTTCAATGACCCTGAGAGCTATGCCGGCGGTAGCGTAGCTACCAGTAGGGCCTCCCAAGCCGGACAGGTCAAAGGGTAGAGAACAGACAAAGAGAAACACCCTGGTCCTCCAGGTTGGGGGTTGAAGCGTGGGGTTAACATCCCCACCTTTGTAAAAACCTTTTTTGTTACGAAACAGATACATGAGCCTCGATTTCGGACTGACTTATCTGGACAACGACCTTGGAAAGTTAAAGGACTTTTGAGATTTGGAACATGGAATGTACGGACACTATATCGAGCTGGAGCAGCCGAAGAACTAACCCGCGAGCTGGTTGAATATCAAATAGATATAACAGCAATTCAAGAAATAAGGTGGCCAGGAGAGGGTACTTTAGAGCAAAATGGAATGATTATAATATATGGAGGAAACACCCAAAATAAACATGAATTAGGAACAGGATTTGTCATCAAAAAAGAGTTATGGGGGAATGTTTTAAACTTTAAAGCTGTTAATGACAGGATTAGTAAATTACGAATAAAAGGTCAATGGAAAAATGTAACGATGATTAATGTACATGCACCTACTGAAGAGAAAGAAGATTATATTAAAGAAGACTTTTATAATGATCTGGAAGATGTCATAGAAGAAACCCCCAAGCAGGACATCCTGATTGTGCTGGGAGACTTCAATGCAAAAATAGGTAGAGAGGAAACTAATAAAAAAAAGTGGCCGGTATGGAAAGCCTACATACAACTTCAAATGGTAATGGATGGAGAGTCATCAACATGGCAGAAGCCAAAGGACTGCAGATTAGCAGTACCAGACTACAAAGAAAGGATATACACAAACAAACTTGGACATCATGCGACAAGAGAACCTATAATCAAATAGATCACATTTTAATTAACAACAGAAATGCATCAAACATACAGCAAGTTAGAAGTTATAGAGGAGCTGAGTGCCACAGTGACCACTTCCTTGTTGGAGCAAAATTTAAAATAAAACTTAAGAGAGCTTTCTATACTAAATTACAAAGATTACACCCAACATATAACAGAGAAAAACTACAAGAAATTACAGTCAAAGAGAAATTTACAGATGAAATCAAATGTAAACTTGAAACTCTGCAAAACCCTTTGGAGGAAAGCGTTGACCAAACTTGGTTGAACATCAAGAATACAATTCAATCTACCACAGAAGAATGTCTCGGTGTGTTAACCTCGCATAGAAAGAACAGATGGTTCAATCGAAAATGTGAAGAACATGCCCAGATGTGTTTCACTAATTGCTTAGCCACAGACGACGACTTTATCCTCCAAGACCAGATATTTTTTACTTAAGAATAATATGTATCAGTAATAGAAATATTTAAGAAAATAATATATCTGAGATATAATTAAAACATACGGTAAGTTGGTGTTCATACTGTTAGATGAAATGATTGCTAAAAACTTCAAAATAAAAATAAAAGTAAGAAGACACTCAGCAGCAACTATTGTGAGTATGTGAAGTGCTAGGACCATCATTGTTATTTTAGGCCTGAGTGCATTTGGGGAATAAGTGGTTAGTCTTTCCCCCTCGTAGCTAACGGCGAGTGCAGGCGTAAAAACATCTTCCGACGACGCTATTGCCGTTGTCAGCGAGACGTGCTAGTCGTTACAAAACTTCAAAATGCTATGGAAATAACGTGGTGACAGCTACCAAACTGATGGCCGTAAACCCACAGAAGATGAAGTATAAAGAACAGTAATCATCATCATCATAACCCTGGCAAAATGGCGTAGGCGTTCATGTTTCTCCAGAATTCTGTCATTGGTGCTGTGGGTCAACTCTGGTATTGATATCCTCCATGCCACCTCAGTCCATTCAACACCAGCTCTCTCGTCCTACCTCTGCCTCTTTTTCCACTCATATTTCAATCTGTCACTATATATATATTAAAGCGATTAATAATAAACACTATATAGGGATGAATAAAATTATAAACATACTATATAAGAGTGTGGCATAACCACTAACCACCATTATTCAGTTACCAAGAATGCACGCCAAAGAGAGGGAAAGATATATAACAATTGACTACACCAACGCAAACTGAAACCAAACCTTAAAAATTAACGCAACATCAAAACTGAAACTGGAACAAGTGACAGATGACGTCAATTCTAAGAAACATTTCATCAGCCAAAACTCAGGAGATCATTGGATAAAAAGAGACACGTGACAACGCCTCCATTTGAAAACCCGCGTAGAATCGCGCACTCTTTCTGCAAACTGCCTGATGAACAGACGTGAAAGCTAGTGTGACCGATTTTCAAATAGGGACGGCAGAATGTCTAGATCCGAGGTAGGCTTGTTAATCCTTTGATTAAACTGATGACCAGATGTATCAGGTGACAAATAAGGGTATCCAGTGTTTGTAATATCAATTGAAATGTATTATTATAAATTAAAACCTCTGAAATGTAAAATGCTCGACTGTTAGATTCTGACGACGCAAAGCCGATTCCCGGGCAAACTGACACTCTAATACTCTCTTCGAATACTGCAATCTCTGATATTCTTAAAAATAATTATTAACTGTTAGAAGTGCATAATACTACTACATTCTATTCTGGACAACTGTACGAAGTGATGATTCTAAGGCAATTTTGTGCATTTCATTAGAAACACTGCTTCAAATGCTATCACTATCTACAGCTAAAATGACAGTTCGTGTACTAGAATGAGTGCCTTGTTCTAAAACAGACTTATCTATGTCTATTTTCAATTTAGAAAGCTGAAAGAGAAATCAAATCTTCCCTTTCTCCTTCATCTATTGAATAAATAGGGTTTGATGGAATAAATATTTATATGTGTGTCAAATTTTAATTAGATAAGGGCACTTATGAACTGCATTACATCAGAAAAGTTGTGCTTCGCGGAACTGCACCACCAGAAGTTGACTTAACTCATTACTCAACACAACTTAAACACACAACCCCACACCACCCAACACACAACACCACAACACCCAACACTCAACACAACAACAACAGATAATGGGAAAGGAGTTATTATACACAGAATAAGAAGAACTTGGTTAATTGGGAAAACGCAGAGAATCATTTATACACACTACAAAACCAATTGAGTGATAGAAATGTTATAAATGTGTGTCATTTATTTACATGCATCTTGACACCTCACTCTTGACACTGTCTTACTGTACACGTCTCACTGACCCCAGGTTCAATGAGAACTTACATACAGCAGGAACCAACTGAGACAAGGCGTACACAGTGTGATAAACTCTGACCACCCCAAATTAACCCAACACTAGATTAGAGAAAAGAAGAGAGGGGGAGGGGGGGGGGGAACTAGTCCCTACTTCAGGAATTTAGGTTTCTTCTGACCTACTTCTAGAATATTGCATTGATAGGATTGTATATGTTTATGTGAATTTTACACAGTGAAGTCTTGGTGGCAACCCATTGGCAACCAATTGGCATCCAATTGGCATCTAACTGGCCAACCAACCAAACCAGACCCGAGAGAGAAAGAGATGAACAGCACTTGAGATGGAGGATGACTTGGCCCTGAGCAGAGTATGGGGAGGCCTTCAGAGAAGCTACACGGGCAGACCTGAAGTGGATCCATCAGTCAATGGACCCAGGCCTATCCTAATCCTCCAAATCATAAGGTTATCTCTCTCTTAGAAAGAAAACACACAACACTCAGTTTTCAAGAACTGATACCTAAATGTAGATTCATCATCTTCACACTTAACATGTACAACATTCAAATGTATACCATGTTTCCACTCTTATTGACATCTCATGTATTGATGCTTATTTGTTGATGGTCTGTGACATTGGTCCTATATGCATTTTTCTAATTTATCTTGTGCAACCCACAAGAGAAAGTGTATTTACCAGGCCAGAAGACACAGGCCCATTCAATAAATAATTAACTGTCACTGATCTTATGTTGATTTATTAGTTCAACCTATCTGTGATTCACCATTTAATGTGTACATCATGTGGTCAAGATCTATTGTGATTGGTTATGTGTTTAATTGTTTAAAAACAAATTCAATCATGATGAAATACTAAAAATGGGGAGGAAAGACTAGGTCTATCAACTGCTCAATATCCATGCTTTCTTAACATAAATCAAGCTGAGAGAATTCTCCAGACTTTCCTCAGATTTGATAAACAAAAATGGGGGGGGGGGACTCAAGAGCTATAAGAATCTTTGGAGAAGGAGCAGAATCCCAGTTGGTATTTATTATTCTCACCAGGGCCATAATCTATATCTCCTAGACTAAATTAAATAAGACGAAGCCTGCAGATAACTCGAGGGTCATATTCTGGGGTTATTGAAGATAGAAGAGGATGGGGCCCAACTTCTTTGATTAGAAATGGGGCATGCACCACAGTGATTTCCCACTCCCTTCAGAATATATGACATATTGGGAAGGCTACGTCCGGGATGGTTCCCATAAATTAACTTTTAAACAATTACATAATACATTGTGTGTAATTAAACAATTACATAAAACATTGTATTACATAAAACATTAACACAATATCTTTAGATTTTGAACATTGTCATTTTCTGATATGATATAACAGACATCATGTGGGGTATTGATTGACAGTCACATGATGTGAATGACATTTATAGATAAATAAGAGTAGGTGACTGATCATTTCTTCTGAATAAGGAGGGCATCTTTCAAATAGGTTTATACTTCAGAAAAAGGTGCTCCAGGAGAAATATAGAGTGTGAATCTACTTTACAAACCCTACTTCTCTTTCAGAGAAGGTGTTCTTTTTCTGAGAAGTCTGATCTTACAGCATTTCATCAACCACCGGGAAATCTTATCCGGAGGGAAATCTCTGTCTATATTCAGATTCTTTTCTTTTTCTAGGGATTAATTCTGGTTACTTCAATGCCTGCTGCCTTTGGCTTTTCCAGCATTGACAGACAGACATAACATAAAGTGTTTAATATTGTGCATGCTCTGTGTATACTTGCAGATCATGGACTGACAAGCTTACGCGGATCAGACCACACTGCATTTATATTTTTTTTTTTGGCAGGGCAAATAAAGCAATAAATTCTAGGCATGGCGGAAACTGCTAAGTTTCGGGCCCAGATAACAGAAACAGGTAGGGAATGCGGGTTAGATGGCCCTGAGCTAGCTAACTATATTTCAGAGGCATTCGACAAAAGAGAAAGACTGCAAGCGGAATTGGTCCTCAAAGAAAAACAGCTTCAAGCTCAATTAGCGGAGAGGGAAAAACGACTTCAGGCAAAAATAGAGGAGAAAAAGAAACGATTTCAAGCAGATTTGGAGAAGAAAGAGAAACGACTACAGGCTGAAATGGAAGATACGGAGAGAGCGCGTCAACACCAACTGGAGTTGAAAAGGATGGAGACTGAATTGTAGATCTGGAGAATAGAGAAGGGGAGTGGTCCTACACCCTCAACCTCATCAGGATTGCCAATGACAGAACCACATCCTCACGTCTCCCACCTTAATACACTTTCTCTTGTGGGTTGCACAAGATAAATTAGAAAAATGCATATAGGACCAATGTCACAGACCATCAACAAATAAGCATCAATACATGAGATGTCAATAAGAGTGGAAACATGGTATACATTTGAATGTTGTACATGTTAAGTGTGAAGATGATGAATCTACATTTAGGTATCAGTTCTTGAGAACTGAGTGTTGTGTGTTTTTTCTAAGATAGAGATAACCTTATGATTTGGAGGATTAGGATAGGCCTGGGTCCATTGACTGATGGATCCACTTCAGGTCGGCCCGTGTAGCTTCTCTGAAGGCCTCCAGATTATCGTATGACTGTGTTGTTTCATCACCCTTAGTTCACCCTGAACAGGTGACAGAGGAAATAGTGGAATTACAGGGACCACTGAAGAGTTCAACAAATATGTCTCTTCCAGTGGCAAAAGTGAACATAGCCTCGCGGTATGTCACTGGGATAATCAAGGCAGCAGTCTTGGACGATCCGATATATCCTGTAATCCTCGGCTGTAGATTTATCGTTCTAGGAGAACCTGTTCAACCTGTGGCGATGGCGACCATGACCACTCGATCCCAGGCGAAAAAGACTCCAGAAACAACTACACCAATCCCTCGAACGGAGGAACTGAAGAGGGCACAAGAGGCCGACAGCACCTTGGAACACTGCTTCAGAAAACTGCCAAAATCACATTTACCTCTACGTAAAGGTGATCTGTTCATGAAGTCAGCACTTCTTTACAGAAAAGCAGGACGAGCTGGACAAGAGTTTAATCAACTTGTTGTACCAACTCCATACAGGACTCAGATCTTGGAAATGGGTCATATTCTACCATTCAGTGGGCATATGGGTATCAACGCTACTACACAGCAGATTACTACTCACTACTTTTGGCCAGGGATGAACTCAGACATACAACGGTTTGTAAAATCATGTCCACAGTGTCAGAAAGTATCACCAAAACACCGGACACCACCGGCAATGTTGGGTGAATCGCCAATCACTGGAATTCCATTTGAGAAAGTGGCTGTAGACATAGTCGGACCTCTCTCAGCAACGAAGAGGCGAAACCGATTCATATTAACGCTTGTGGACACAACAACCATGTGGGCCGAAGCGGTTCCTATGCCCAGCTGTGACTCCAAACACGTCGCTGATGCATTATTAGGAATATTCACATGTCTAGGATTCCCACAAAGGATCTTGACGGACAACAGTTCACAGTTTCGTGGTAAGCTCATGGAAGAGACCATCAGACTTTTTCATGCACGCCATATCTTCAGTTCACCATATCACCCTCAGTCAAATGGACTTGTGGAAAGGTGGAACGGTACATTGATTAGTATCCTGCGCAAAATTGCCCAGGAGAAGACAGAGGATTGGGACTTGTATTTACCCGCAGTTTATTCGCTTACAGGGAAGTACCCCATCACTCAACAGGTTTTGCTCCAGCCACACTGTTGTTTGGACGACCGATCAAAGGACCACTTGAGGCGTTACTTCGAACCTGGACCGATAATACTACAGATGATACAGTCGTGACTGCATCTACATATGTTGCCGAGTTGAAAAAAAACACAGTTGGAAACAAGCGAATGTCAATCTACGTCAAGCCAGACGAAGAATTGCTCGTAATTTCAACCGCAAGGCAAAGGATAGAGAGTTAGAAGTACGAGAGAATGTGATGTTGCTGCTTTCAACCAGTCAGAATAAGCTGCAAATAGGATGGAGAGGACCTTATGTAGTGACGGAGAAGATCTCACGTACCAACTACAGAATTTCAGTCAAAGGCAAGATGAAAGTATTTCACATAAACCTCTTGAAGAAGTATCATGAAAGACCCTCAACCACCGAACCTGCACATCTGATGGCCATGAGTGTGGCTACTGAAGTCGAAGAAGGATCAACAATGGGAGTCGAGTACCCACTGCAAGCCAAAGAGACCTTTAAGGATGTGGAAATCAATCCCAACTTAACAAAGGATCAGCAAAAGCAGATTAGGGAACTTATGGCAAAATATGCAGAAGTATTTACTGATAAGCCAGGAAGAACTGATTTGGAGGAATTTGACATGAAGTTAAATGACACAGTGCCTGTGTGAGTCAAGACTTACCCAGTTCTTTATGCAAAGCAAAAGACTTTAGAGGAAGAAATACAACAGCTGCTCACCGCAGAGATAATCTCACCATCTGAATCACCTTACAGTGCTAGCGTCGTCTTATTGAGAAAGCCAAGTGGAGAACATAGATTGTGCATCGATTATCGACAGCTCAATGCCATTACTGAATTCCAAGTAGAACCTCTGCCTGATCAGAATAAACTCTTCACAGCACTCAACCGAGCTAAGTACTTTACTAGAATTGATGTCAGTAAGGGATATTACCAGATTCCTGTAAAACCGGAAGTTAGACCATGGTTAGCTTTCAGCACGCCTGGAGGACACTATGAGTTCAACTTTCTTCCATTCGGCTTAAGTAATGCTCCCAGCGTTTTACACGTATGATGAGAAAATTACTTGACCCACTACAGCATCCAGACATTAGTCACTTCATGGATGACATCCTGATCGCAACTGAAACATTTGAAGAGCATGTAGAAACACTGCATCTTTTGTTCAGGCGCCTCAGAGAAACTGGATTGACGGCTAGACCAAACAAGTGTCAAATAGGATTCCAAGAATTGGACTTTCTAGGTCATAAGATATCTCATGGACTGATAACTCCACAAGAGGGAAATGTGGACAAACTCCAGAGAGCACCTCGTCCAAAAACAAAGAAGGATGTAAGATCATTTGTATCCTTATGTGGATTCTATCAAAAATACATCAAGGACTTCAACACTCTGTCAGCACCTTTAACGGATCTTACCAAAAAGGGGAAACCAGAGAAAGTCACTTGGTCAGCTGATTGTGAGAGAGCTTTCACAGCACTAAAGCAGGCATTAACTGCTCATCCAGTCTTACATCTACCAGACCTCGACCAACCATTCATGCTGCGCACCGATGCCAGTAACATAGGAATTGGGGCAACTTTGTTGCAAAGAAAGAGAGATGTACCATCAGAGCTATTCCCTGTAGCCTATGCTAGCAGGAAATTAAATGCAGCAGAGAGAAATTACAGTACTATCGAGAGAGAATGTCTTGCGCTCGAATGGAGTGTACAGAAATTTCAGGCATACCTATATGGCAAACACTTCACAGTGCAATGTGACCATCAACCACTCATGTTTCTCGCAGCATCCAAGACTCTGAATGCCCGACTTATGAGGTGGTCGCTGCTTCTTCAACCCTACTCGTTCCAGGTTGAATATGTTCCTGGGAAAATGAATGTGGGAGCGGACTTCCTGAGTCGACACCCAGTGCCTGATGAACCAGGTTAATCAGATGCAGAAGAGAATACAAGGGAGGAAAACACGGGAACAGCTTGATAACAGAAAATGTTGGAACCATAGTTCCATACCGTAGAACAATCTGGGGTGGGGCCATGTGGCATAACCAATAACCACCATTATTCAGTTACCAAGAATGCACGCCAAAGAGAGGGGGAAAATATATAACAATTGACTACACCAACGCAAACTGAAACCAAACCTTAAAAATTAACGCAACATCAAAACTGAAACTGGAACAAGTGACAGATGACGTCAATTCTAGGAAACATTTCATCAGCCCAAACTCAGGAGATCATTGGATAAAAAGAGACACGTGACAACGCCTCCATTTGAAAACCCGCGTAGAATATGTTAATCGCGCACTCTTTCTGCAAACTGCCTGATGAACAGACGTGAAAGCTAGTGTGACCGATTTTCAAATAGGGACGGCAGAATGTCTAGATCCGAGGTAGGATTGTTAATCCTTTGATTAAACTGATGACCAGATGTATCAGGTGACAAATAAGGTTATCCAGTGTTTGTAATGTCAATTGAAATGTATTATTATAAATTAAAACCTCTGAAATGTAAAATGCTCGACTGTTAGATTCTGACGACGCAAAGCCGATTCCCGGGCAAACTGACACTCTAATACTCTTTTCGAATACAGCAATCTCTGATATTCTTAAAGATAATTATTAACTTTAAGAAGTGCATAATACTACTACATTCTATTCTGGACAACTGTACGAAGTGATGATTCTAATGCAATTTTGTGCATTTCATCAGAAACACTGCTTCAAATGCTATCACTATCTACAGCTAAACTGACAGTTCGTGTACTAGAATGAGTGCCTTGTTCTAAAACAGACTTATCTATGTCTATTTTCAATTTAGAAAGCTGAAAGAGAAATCAAATCTTCCCTTTCTCCTTCATCTATTGAATAAATAGGGTTTGATGGAATAAATATTTATATTTGTGTCAAATTTTAATTAGATAAGGGCACTTATGAACTGCATTACATCAGAAAAGTTGTGCTTCGCGGAACTCCACCACCAGAAGTTGACTCACCTCATTACTCAACACAACTTAAAAACACAACCCCACACCACCCAACACACAACCCCACACCACCCAACACACAACACCACAACACCCAACACTCAACACAACAACAACAGATAACGGGAAAGGAGTTATTATACACAGAAGAAGAAGAAGTTGGTTAATTGGGAAAACGCAGAGAATCATTTATACACACTACAAAACCAATTGAGTGATAGAAATGTTATAAATGTATGTCATTTATTTACATGCATCTTGACACCTCCTCACTCTTGTCACTGTCTTACTGAACACGTCTCACTGACCCCAGGTCAAATGAGAACTTACATACAGCAGGAACCAACTGAGACAAGGCGTACACAGTGTGATAAACTCTGACCACCCCAAATTAACCCAACACTAGATTAGAGAAAAGAAGAGAGAGAGAGAGAGAGAGAGAGAGAGAGAGAGAGAGAGAGAGAGAGAGAGAGAGAGAGAGAGAGAGAGAGGAGGGGGGGGAACTAGTTCCTACTTCAGGAATTTAGGATTCTTCTGACCTACTTCTAGAATATTGCATTGATAGGATTGTATATGTTTATGTGAATTTTACACAGTGAAGTCTTGGTGGCAACCCATTGGCAACCAATTGGCATCCAATTGGCATCCAACTGGCCAACCAACCAAACCAGACCCGAGAGAGAAAGAGATGAACAGCACTTGAGATGGAGGATGACGTGGCCCTGAGCAGAGTATGGGGAGGCCTTCAGAGGAGCTACACGGGCAGACCTGAAGTGGATCCATCAGTCAATGGACCCAGGCCTATCCTAATCCTCCAAATCATAAGGTTATCTCTATCTTAGAAAGAAAACACACAACACTCAGTTTTCAAGAACTGATACCTAAATGTAGATTCATCATCTTCACACTTAACATGTACAACATTCAAATGTATACCATGTTTCCACTCTTATTGACATCTCATGTATTGATACTTATTTGTTAATGGTCTGTGACATTGGTCCTATATGCATTTTTCTAATTTATCTTGTGCAACCCACAAGAGAAAGTGTATTTACCAGGCCAGAAGACACAGGCCCATTCAATAAATAATTAACTGTCACTGATCTTATGTTGATTTATTAGTTCAACCTATCTGTGATTCACCATTTAATATGTACATCATGTGGTCAAGATCTACTGTGATTGGTTATGTGTTTAATTGTTTAAAAACAAATTCAATCAGGATGAAATACTAAAAATGGGGAGGAAAGACTAGGTCTATCAACTGCTCAATATCCATGCTTTCTTAACATAAATCAGGCTGAGAGAATTCTCCAGACTTTCCTCAGATTTGATAAACAAAAAGGGGGGGGGGGGGTGGCTCAAGAGCTATAAGAATCTTTGGAGAAGGGGCAGAATCCCAGTTGGTATTTATTATTCTCACCAGGGCCATAATCTATATCTCCTAGACTAAATTAAATAAGACGAGGCCTGCAGATAACGCGAGGGTCATATTCTGGGGTTATTGAAGATAGAAGAGGATGGGGCCCAACCTCTTTGATTAGAAATGGGGCATGTACCACAGTGATTTCCCACTCCCTTCAGAATATATGACATAGAGCAGGAATACGGGTTTTGATATAATATATCAATCAAGATCAAACAATGGTTTACAAATATATGTATAAGCAGTGCTCAAAGTTTTGAAAATAAGAAAAATAAACACCATATGTAGGTTGAAAGTATATAGTTTTGATAATTGCAAAGGAACAGCTATTTGATGTGCTCTTAATATTATGTCGGCAGTTCAAGTGGGAACAATTACTAAATAACTGATACTATTAATATTCAGCAGCTAGATGGCACAAGGAATGACATTGACGTTGGTTATGTTGGGGACGGAGTTGGCAGGTATCGACGTAGAGCATCGAACCGTATGTGGATTAACAAACCAATGAAAGCTACGTTGCTTGCTACTAAACTAGTTACTTTGTCAATTCATTTATTCAGTAGCATGTCCCTTGCAAACCTTCGCTCCCATAGCAACTAATGGAAACCTGGAGATCATCTGCCACAACCTGAACCCATCTTCTCTTTGGCCTTCCTCTTCCTTCTCTTCCCGGGCATATACCCTTCCATGATTGTTCTCTCCAAACTGTCATGGCGTTTCAAGCATGATATGAGCGAGATTCCCTTGAACTCTGCTATTCCCTCTGCCCATCGTCTACTGCTCATAGACAAACTAAAAAGTATCTATATGTATGTGTTAGTATTTTTAATGTATGCCTTCCTCTGCATGACAATGCATATAATAAATGAATAATAATTTGTCCTGAAGCAGTTACTTACTAGAAGTCTAAGATATTACAAGACCATCGTATTTTATAGGCCTGAGAACAAGGAGGAATATGTGGCCAACATATCCCTCAATTTAGCAGGTAGCAAGTCTAAGAGTCAAATTTTTTTTTTTTTTGTCGTAAGGCCGATGTTTACTTCCTTTGATACGCTTCTTAAGTTTTATGTGTTGAAATGTGTGTATATTTTACATACACAATTAAATCAATGTTTTTCCGTGGTGAGTTCGAATAACAAAGACACAAACCATATATAGTACGATTTATTGTCTGGCCTGACGAGATGCAGCGAAATATGCCAGGCAATAAATCGTACTATATATGGTTTGTGTCTTTGTTATTCACAAACACAATTGACAGGTAGTTTTCCTGTAACATGTATCTTCAATATATCTTCCTTTTTGCTGTATAAAAAGAAAATATTAACGACCCTTTTATATGCCATGAGGCATATTGGGTATGTGGTGGTTAAAGACGTACAGGACCTTTTTACAAGCATTAAGATTCATTGGGCACATGTTGCTAGACTCATAATTTTATAGATGGTGATGTGGTTAGTGTCACAACAACCGCCTTTACTTCTGACGAGATGTCAAAGCACCTATTTTATGCTGGATCTCTGAGAGCCCAGGTTAATTTTTCTTAAATGGTCCTTGGAGGGGATTCGATAACATGATCACCGGGCCTGACATGCAAGCGAGCTAGCGACTGTGCTATCGCGGCTCCCTCAATAAAGTATGCTTAGATATTTTTCTACGGTATGTATTTGAAGGTTTGTTATGGCTATCGTGCTTGCCTGCAGGTTAGGTGGTCATGTATTTGAATTACTGTCGTGGCGAGGGATACAAATATTTGTGATATCGTCCCCCCGATCGACCCAGATAATGTGGGTACAATGAAATCTTCTGGGAAATAAAGGTGGTCGTCTTGGTACTGACCACGTCACATATAGAACGTCGATTGGTCTATACCATCTGGGGCTAGCATCATATATCCTTTACCCCTCAAGGCGTGAATACGGGTTCTTTGCTTCTGTACGGACATATGTGCATGCCTTCCTGTGTGCCATGTCTAATCGTTTATCTATACGAGATAAAGGTTATAGAGACAGAAGCCACAAACAATAGGTTGCACGATTTATTGCCTGGCATATTTCGTTGCATCTCATTAAGCGCGTACTTCAGAATTAATCATACGAAGTGCATAAATGAATCATGCTTTGGCTTAAAATATGACACGCTGGCTCTGTGGCGAAGGGAATTACGGACGCAGTTCGTAACCCCGCCTAGCCGCGTTAGAAACACAGTGCGTGCGATTTGGTAGCGGACTGCCTTGCGCAGTTTTTCATAAAAATAGTATGAGTTACGGTCGTTCAGAAAGCAATGCCAAAATACTGAACGTAAACTTGCCGAGAACTCACAAACAGCCAAATAATTATGGAGTTAACCGCGACTTCCTATAAATGATATGTAACTAACTTTAACTAACATATCATACAAAATCTCTTCAAATGTGGAGAAATGGTATTCAGACGGTAATCACAGTTACAGTGAAATCTTTCTGTCGGCAAAACCCTGGTCTTAGGTGCATTTTGCTAGGGTCTTGATGTATTTGAGTAATCGTTTATTGTTCGTTGAATACAGTATGCAAAAAGAATTTCTTTGTTAACTTTACGGTCACAAATTAACAGTTGTTGAGAGATTGTAGAGTTAATAATAGTCTGCAGACCTCTTCCTGGGGGATATCTATTATTAACAACTACCTTGTCCACCCAGGCTGGTATATGTATGGTTACTCGATATTTTGATTGTTATCCTGTTCTAATTGTTACAACTCTGCAGTATGCACCTGCCGAGATGCAGCGAAACATGCCAGGCAGTATAACATAGAACTTATTGTTTTTGGCTTATGTGATTAGATAAAAATGTGCCGTATCAGTTGACGAGAATAAAAATTATCGGCGTAATTAATGATCTAGATACTGACAGCCAAAATAAGCACATATCGCCAATGAAGTATGCGTATGGTGACAATATATAGCTCGCCAGTGGTACAACGCAGATAAAATGAATAATTGCAGCTATTAGCAACGCCTTCTTTTCTTTGACTTGGTCAGGGAAAGCTGTTGTGTTCTGTTGATAAACTATGTTGGTTGGAGCTGCGTAGAGTATGTTAGTCTGTGGGGTGTAGTGTTGTATCGGGCACTGGGTAGGGTGGTATTGTACTGCGTGTTGTGATGTTGGGTACTGCTGCACTGGGCATTGTTGCACTGGGTATTGTTGCACTTGATACTGTTGTCCTGGATACTGATGCACTGGGTTCTGTTGCATTGGATATTGTTGCGCTATATCCTGCTGTACTGGGTACTGTGCATTGGGTGTAGAGATAATCTGACCGCCATTGTTGGGACCAGGCGTGTCATTAGCCGGTGCAGTTGGCGCCAGTGCCATACCTGAAATACCGTTACTGGGATATTGTTGTGGTCCTTGAGTGCTAGTGATAGGATAGGACTGGGAATCTGCTGCGTTGCTTCCTGGATACTGAGGTGGGCCTACAGCATTGATCACGTTGGTGTTGTGAGAGCTTATAACAACATCTTGTGTACGACCTTGATAAAATACAGTTGCTGGAGACGGTGGGGATAATTTGATAAACATTACAGCAATACACACAAGAACTGCCAGTATTGCGGGGAGTATGACAGATACAACGTACATGGCTTGCCATCTCGACTCTGTAACGTCAATAAAGCATTTATCATACCTATACTCTACTGTATAGGCATCCGCCATAGTGAGGGGGAGTATAATGACCAACCCAATGATCCAAGGACATGCACTGTAGACGATGCACATTATATGGTTGTTTCGGGTATTGCCCACTGGTTGAGGTTTTCTATTTCTCTGTACAAATTCGGCAGCCAGAACTGTCAGTCCTATGCCGTATACAAAGTGAATGAGGAAATATAGATATGTTACAAACGCTTTATGCGTACTGCAGTCTATTGTATATGAATATGAAAAGAGCTGTAATGCCAGTACTAGCAGTGGGAATATGGCCAAAAATATGTCTCCAATTGCGAGGGATATGATGATGAGGTTTCGTGGTGTGTAGAGGAATAATGAAACAAATAGATAGTCCTTTATGTGCAGTACGATAGAAAACGAAGTCAACGTCAAGCATAGTGAATAATGTGTCGATAAGCAGCAACACAATGAAATCAAATCAAGAGCCGTATCAATGTCGGTATGTTTACAAGTTAACGGATTCTTAGCAAAGTAATCTTCTTGTGACCCAGTCAGGCGAGAATGAGAAGCGTCAAGTCCTGCTTTTCCACACGCAGCTGTTTTGTGAGATCCGAACTCCTGTCAAGAGAGAAACAAAATACAATAACAGTTATAGTCTGTTCACATTTGGGTGTCTCCATATAAACATCCATATCTCAGTAACCAACTGAGAGAAAGTGATGAGATTTAGCATATAATATTTATCATTATGTCCACCCAACAAAACAATTGTTGTTCTGGAGATTGTACAGCAGATTTCAATGTTTGTTTATATGTGGTATATCATGTATGGGTCATGGATTAAGTCAATGTATTACAGCTTCACTCGGACACATCCGCGACTTTTTTGTTTTTAAGTTTTCTCATGGTACACGTTGTGGCAAGAACGGCGTGCCGTTAAATGGGAGTGTTCAGAGGTGTCGTCAATAAAGTGGGTCCTTCCATGAAACGTGATTATTTTATAAATCTTACAATTTATCGCTAATATTTGAATGTGTGAATATTGTTCAATGGGATTGAATGTGAAATGATTTTGTACACTTCAAAGCATCGCTATGAAGTTGTACACATATTTTTGTCAAGAAGCTGATCGCAAGAAACTGTTTTATACTGTTACAAATTCTGAACAAAGAACGGTGCATGCATTGGGTTTGAGTAAACCGTCATTTCGTCGATGGGTGCAAGAATCTGGAATGAAACCAACACGCGATAAGCAAACGATAGGTAGAAAGGCAATTGTGGACATCTTTAACAAGGATGTCATAAGGCGAGCTATTATAAAAATGCTGGATGCCAAAGAAACAGTGACTGTAAGAAAACTAAGGGTGTGGTTGAGAACGAACTAATGACATAGAGCTATCCAAAACAACTTTGTGGAAAATTATAAGGACATTATGCTTCACTTTTAGAAAGTACAAGGGAGGTAGAAATATCCTTTGCGAGCAACCGCATTAAGGAGCCATGATTAGCAAATACTTGCGTGAAATAAGGGCAATGCTCAAAGAGAAATTATGACATAGTGTATTTGGATGAGACGTGGATCAATTCGCACCACACAAGTAATAAGGAATGGTAATCAGTGGATGGAAAGGTAAAGCGATATGTGCCCAGTAGTAAAAGGCAGCGTTTGGTCATAGCCCATGCTGGTAGTACTCATAATGGCTTACTACAGAATGCTGGACTCGTGTTCGCATCAAAGCATACAGACAATAGGGATTATCATAATGAGATGAATGGTAACGTATTTAAAGATTGGCTCGAGAATACAGTGCTCCCATCCCTAGAAATTCCGTCGTGTCCAATTATGGACAATGCATGATATCACAATGTTGTTGCCCAAGAAGACAAAATACCTACAGCATCGAGTACAAAGAGCGCAATAAAGATATGGCTCCGAAAGGAAAACATACCATTTCCAGAAAAGTATTTCAAGCTAGAATTGTTGTGCCTTGTAAAACAGACGCCAAAAAGCAAGAAATATCAAATTGACAAGTTGATAGAAGAGCATCGTCATGGGTGCTTGAGACTTCCGCCGTACCATTATCATTTTAAGCCTATTAACTTGCGTGGGCTAAAATTAAAGGACAGGTGGCAGCTGACAATACTATATTCAAATTGTCTGACGTCAAGATATTATCCCAGTCCGCGTTATTAAATATTGATAAAAGTTAGTGGAAAGAATTTGAGGACCATGTGTTGAAAGAGGAAGATAACTATTGGAGAAAGAATGGATTGAATTGTATGCAACCGAGAGCAGTCATCAATCAACTGGAATCGTGCGACACAGATTAAGGTCTGGGCAGATCGCAGACATTAATTCCACATGCACACTTACTGGGATATTTTGCTCCAACAATTCAGACGAATTGCAGGCCCTAAACATTACAGCATCAGCACAATGTCAATAGCAACAGTTTGTATTCCACAGTGATGAATTTTCAGTTCCGCAAGCCCTCAACGGTGACAAACAATTGGCATTGGAAAAAATAACACAACACTAAACGCATTGAATACCAACAGAAAAGTAATATTGCGGTGGGATTTGACATATTGTGGCATACCAAGAAACGTGAGAACAAACACGTTGTCGAATGAGGGAACAACACACGAACATATGAATCAATCTGTAAACTTCAATGAAAAGAGGACCAACATCTTGGTCCGTTATGAAGGAAGCCCGCTACAGAGACATTCACATCTATATTCGTCGTGTAACACAGGTAATAATCATGTTCCGTCTCTGAACAGTAAACAGCAGAGTAGACAATCTTTCACGAATACTCCAAGCGCTTCTGTTACCAATGTGCACGTGTGAACAAACTGCACAGACAACTGAACAGATCTTTAAAAATTGACACACAATGACTAGATTGCTGTATTATCTATGGTCACTCCATACGCACATTAAAGCACAGCTGTTTGGAAGCCACCACGAACTCCATATAAGAAGCTAAATACATCCTAGTAACATGACTCCCTGTGTACACATTATTAACCAGATGCTGAAGAAACAAGAAGGATATGAAATAAAAGGTAAGAAATATACTCCGTCTACTTTCATGTCCAACTCCATTTCGGTTCCACATTATTTACCCCATGCATCTGTAAATTCTGTCATTACATATATTACATACACATTGCACCTACTTCCATTAGAATCTGGATACGCCTTGTGGTGTCACCTGAATTGGGGTGCGGTACTGTAAAACAAGTTTGTTAGCGTGAATTCACTAGTTTTTCGCCAAAATATCAAAAAAATGTCACCACTTTCCATGATTTAAGTTGTTTTTGACCTATAAACGGTATATTCCTTGGGTGAGGGTAAATATAAGACGGCAGGAAAAATCTCATAGCGATGCAGCAGACAATTTTTTCAAAATAATTGATCGTGAATGAAGGCATTCATTTCTGAACAGACTATAATAGTGATTGGAATTCATGCTCACCAAATAATTGCTTTAACAACAATCTCATCTCATCTTTTCCTCTTGTACCACGTGGTGTCGAGGTGAAGTATAAACAGCGGGAAAGTGCACGCTTATGGGCTTCGGGTATTTATATTCCCATGAATTATGCTGTGATGTTGGTTAAACGGTGTTAAAGCTGTGGAAATATAAACAGTAAAAATACGAAGTGTAAACAAGTTTACAAAATATAATTACAAAAAAAAAAAAAACAACAGAGGAACGTAGCGGGGACAATTCTTCATCAACAAATAACAAACAACACAATACACTAACAACGGAAATGATGCTACAGCGACTACATTAAGGCATAACATTATGGAATTATGTGAAATAGAAATAAGCAGTATAAAATAAAGTACCACATCATCCTCATCCCCAGCATTATCCTCATCAAATGTCTTATCGACTGGTATGAGCGATCACGCTTCTCCACATCTTGCGATATCCTACAGCATATATCAGTTCACGCGCCGACATCCTCCGTGTCATGACCGATGGCTGTCAAGAATATGCCCGCCTCAGTCTGTAAAAGAGAGTGTCAGCATCCCCAATAAGGCCTTACAGGAGTAATGAGTTAACACTAGTCTAGTAGAGAGACACCAGACAGGGAAGACACCGAGTACTATTAATAACCTCACAGGGAGACACATTTGTGTCAGTCCAGAGGTCGACGAGTACAGATGAGCGAGGGCTTTCCCCAAGCAATTGGGTAGCTGGTCCTTGCGAGTAACCGTGATATGCCAGGTTACTCGAACTCACTAGCCGGCGTGCTGGCAAGACCAGGCACGCAATAATAGCTACTGCACGGAGAGTAAAGTGTCCGTGCTTGTCCACGCAATGTGTAGCGGGAGGGCAGACTGACTGGAGACGGTAGAGAGAGCAGACGTATCCTTGACCAATGCGATAGCTTTCTAGGCCATAGGCAAACATAGGGCTGTTCATTTAGATTGTGTAATGCTAGCATCATCTATCATCACGTTGATGTATTCATATTGTGTAATGATGATGAAACCTAACGCTCGTAGAGCCATTCAAATGTCGGTTCTGAATAAATTGCATTCCTTTCGCAAATGTCATGAATTGTTATTTCGTGCAGTGCGAAAGTAGCGGAGTCTTGAAAAGCTGCAGCGCACAAGTCGCTGACAGGCTAGACCCCGAATTGGTGTCAGAATGGTCAATGAATCAACGCCAGCGGCGAAGTAGTGTCAGAACACAGGGAATAAACACCAGTAAACCCCGAATTGGTGTCAGAACACAGCGAACCAACGCCAGCTGTACAATTACTGTCAGATTACAGTGAACATTTCTGAGCAGTGATAGCAGGCAGTTGTAGTAATATTCAACGATCAGTTAACGCCAACATGCAAGTGGTATTATAAACCACTCAACGAACGCTAGCTATCGATTGATATTACAAAATTCTATACCAGAATTATTTCAATGCACGTTTCAACATTATTGATATGTGATATATTGCAAAGTAATACACATTTGTTGTGATACATGCTATAAATTAATTTTTTCCTTGTGGTGAATTATACGATCGCCAATTTGTGGAGTGTGAACCACAATTGAGTCAAAGTAGATCGGTAAAGTGTGAAATTCTACCAATATTATTTAGAAAGTGTGTTATTATATTAAAAGCAATTGAAATGTATAAAAGCATCAGTGAACATTACCATCGTAACCACCGTGTACATTTCATTGCGTTTGACACAGCCATCAATGTCACCATTCTACGAAATTAGTAAATAGATTAGCGACGAACTGCAGCCTAGAACGAAGGTACGCCAGAGTCAAACAGCGAAGACAAGACGACATTGACGGCCATACGACTAATCATCTCATTTATCATCTAACAATCATTCAGACGATCATATCATTCATCATTAATACCATTTATCACGATTTAGCACATGTTCATTCATCATTCGCATGGAATAGGAGATTGTATTACCAACTTGATGAAATATGAAATAATTGATAAAATATGATGAATTGTGAGCTTGTATTTACAACTTAAGCGTGTGTCTAATTTTTGCTGCTCTACTAACCAGAACGCAGCCCATGTGTTATCAAATAAAACCAGTGTGTAGTGTGAAAGACTGCGGTGGAACATCCCAAGCACCGTACGTTCCAACAAATTAGATGAGTATATTTTCCAAATATTTTGGTATGCTCTAACTTAATCATGCATCTTCTTTTCCAGCGAAAGATGTACATTTACTAACACATTATTGTAAACTATTCTGTGTATATTATTGTATTATCATTTTGATCTAACATTACGCCACAAAATGGCGTCACTAAATGAATGTATCCAGGCGGGCATCGCAATGGGCCACACTGGAGATAAGCTAGAAAAATGGGCGGATCAAAGGTATAAAGAAGAAACAGAAAGGAAAATTGCTCTACAGAGAGAAGAAACAGAAAGAAAAGCTGCTCTTGACAGAGATGAAAGAGCATTAGAAAGGCAACATCAAAAAGAAATGAAAGAGATCGAGTAGGCTACCAAACTAAAGATGAAAGAAATTCTAACAGACAGATAGCCTCTAGCAAACAAAAGAGCCAAGAAGAACAGAACACATTTAGTAAGTACAAGGGCCTTATCAAACCATACACTGTAGGTGATTCAATCAGCGCATGGACTGAAAATATAGAGTTCCAACTAAAGACACAGAAAATACCTTTAGAGGGTTGGGCAATGATTTACATGAGGAACCTGAGTGGGGAGCCTTTAAAAGTAATAGAATCCATACCTACAGATCTTAGAAACAATTACCAATACATACACGATAGGATAATGCAACATTTTCTTTTGAACGCTACTGGTTACCAAATTCAATTCTCACAGATTAAACCAAAAGCAACTGAAACGTTCTTAGACTACATTTCTAACGTGCAGAGCACATTTAAAAAAATGGACCAAAGCGGCTAACGTAGGTAACAGCTATGAAAAACTAGAAGAACTAATGGTAATGGACAAAGTTGTTTCTACAGTGCCTACCCCTTTTGCTAAATTCTTACAACAGTCAGATATTGATTCCATTCAACAATTAGAGAAACTTGGGTCAGCGTATTTTTCCTCTAATCTTGACATATTTAAAACTACATCATATGACACAGAAATTACAGCTTTTGCAAATAGAGTCCCTGATAGATCCTACAAACAAAAAGATTACAGTAAAAAGGACAAACCATATCAGAAAACACCTCGATGTAATTATTGCAATCTTTTTCACCCAACTTATTCGATGTGTAATAAGAACCCCACATATCCGTCACACCTAGAACAAGTGATAAGTAAGCAAGAAAGCAGAAGATCATCGTTTAAACGTGCTGTAAAATGTTATTTTTGTTCAATTTATGGCCACTATAGCAATAAATGTCTTGGGAGACAGAGAATGAAGGCAAACAACGCAGCCCTCATCGATACATCATCAGACGATGACAGTGACATAGATCCCGAACTTGTCAATGTCTTGCCAACGAATGAATGTCAGAATGTATCATCAGTAACCGATATTTTAGACTTTAAGACGTGTAAAGTATGCCACCAGTTTCATGCGGAGGGGAGATTGAAATGTTGACACGTAATATCATGTTCAAATGAAGAAGCTAATGCAGTATGTGCCTCCAGAGGTAACCTTAAGTTCTACGATGCACTGGTCAATGGGCAACCATGCCAATGCTTAGTTTATAGCGGCAGCACTATACTGGGGTTAAGGAGAGAACTTGCTAGAACAGAAGATTATACGGGTGAATTTGTCAAATGCCGTACTTTCTCGGGAACCATCGAGAAATATCCACTGGCAAAAGCGCATATCAATACCCCGTTCCTTACCGGCACATTTACGTGCGCTATCCTCCAAGATTCTTGTACAGATCTTATTTCAGGATGTCTTGATGCATTGAAAGAATTTACAGACGACAACATAAACGCCTGGAATGAAACACATATGATCAACGCTGTAACTACGTCAGATACAGAAAGAAAGTATACTGACTTACAAAATGAAACACTACAGCTTCTAACACCAAGTGGTGCAGATACCAACAATACTCGCCAAAAGTTGAGCGAGGCACAAAGCACCGACCAAACACTCACACCGTATTTTAACTTGTTGTGTGAGCGAAAGAAAGTTTCCAAAAATTCTTCCTGGTACTTTAAAAAGGTTAACGGAATTCTCATGCGTTATCACACAGGTAATGAAATGAAATTCAACAGACGGTGTTACCTGTAACATACCGACAAAAGGTGCTAAAAATCGCACATTCACCACCGTTTGCTGAACATTTGGCCTATCATAAAATGCGAGCCAGAATTCTATCACAATTTTACTGGCCGAAATTCTGTTCGGACATAAAATCTTTCTGTCGCTCTTGTACTGTGTGTCAACATCGTGTACGAAAGAAAAAGCATTTAAAGGCCGAAGTGCAACGGTCAGTGATAGCATCTAGACCACTTGAGAGTATAGCGGTCGATATTACTGGACCCCTAATGCAGGTGTCGAGTAATGGAAACCATAACTATCCAAACAAGGGTACTAAAACGATTCAACTTAAACCAAACCAAAAGGTTGTGATTCAACTAACTGATAAACATAACATGGTACTAACATGTTACCAAGGGCCTCTCAGCGTTGAACTCAAAATATCAGATGCGGATCATGAAATATCGATAAAAGAACACTTAGAGATATTTCATATCAACATCCTGAAACCATACGTTTCACAACAAGTACAACAGACAGACGAACAGATTGCACCAACACCAAGCAATGAGACGACAGACATACATAACTCAACTTCACTAGGTAGGGTGACGCACGACAGCGACAACGCAAACACACTTAGCCAGATAACAGCACACACAACTAGTAGCACAACAGTATTGGACGAGATGGAACTACCAGTTCCTACAGTAAACGCACCTGCGACAAATATCTCGACATATAGAAATAGCAGATGAAATCAGACGAAAGACGGGACAAAACACCTACTGAAACGTCGACAAGTCTTCGACAGGTTGAGATTGTGTGGACTCACAGCTAAGCCGTCCAAAGTAGAGGTGGGCATGGAACAAATTGACTTCCTGGGTCATACCATCTGCAGGGGCCAATTGAAAACTGATGACAGAATCATAACTAAGATTCTGAATTTGACAATGCCAACGACCAAAAAACAGGTCCAAAGTTTACTGGGTATGGTAAACCACTATACTAAATTCATTTCACACCTGGGGGAAATCACCAGTGTTTTTTCTAACATCTTAAAAGCTTCGGCTAAGTTATCTGTAAAAGATGCACGATTAATTAGTGCGTTATCAAAATTGAAACATTTTTTCAAGCGTTCCACCTATCCTTCGTATGCCTAATCCAAAACTCACTTATTTCTTACGCACAGATGCGAGTGCCATATCCATATCTGGAATACTAGGGCAGTTCTACGACGGGACGTTCCACCCCGTAAAGTACGTAAGTCGCAAGATCACTCCTGCTGAAGGAAGATACTCAGCATCAGAATTGGAGGGCCTTAGTTTGATCTATTGCGTGATAAAGTTTCACCGATTTTGGCAGGAGCACAGTTTGTAATCCAATCCGATAACTCTCCATTGTCTGTGATGCAATCTGGACATCCTACCAACAATAGAATTTACAGGTGGGCTTTGATTCTCCAAAATTACACATTTACCATCCAGCATTTAAAAGGGAGATTAAATACGACTGCAGACATTTTGAGTCGTCCTTCATCCATTCAAATACCTGAGTTACAGGAAGGAATCGACCATACACCACCATAAACAGTGACACTGTAATGTTAGATAAACAAGTGCCATGTGTGGTGATTAAGACATATCGTAAGTGCGTTAACATCGCCTGATATATAACTTGTGTGAATAGAACAGTGCTATGAAAAGTGTAACGAACAGACGCAGAATTAACATGCGCTGACACACACATAAGGTAGATTATGGGAACTAACGCCAAGAGGACAGTGAACCTAGCTTAGACCCCGAATCTAGAATATATTGAATCAACGCTTAGACCCCGAATAACATTCCAGGGTGAGCTATGAACCTACATAATGTGGTAGGCAACTATATTAATACACTATCCTTCGAGGAGAGCATAAAAGACTTTGCCGGAATGAACTATGTTAGAATAGTCTACAAAGAGATTTGCTCCATCTTCACAACGCAGAGGAGGACGTCGACTTAGTGTAATTAGATATAGAAATGTAACTGTGATATATGTACATTATTATTTTATTTACAGTATCTATAACTTCATTTTTCTATTATTTATTCTATTGCAAGTTATGTAAACGCATATATAACGTTATTTTCTTATTTGCGTAGTTAGAAATCACCATCATTTAATTAATAATCCATTTATTAAAACATCCATTATAGAATTACAATTATTAGATCTTATATTAGTCTATTAACTTATAATCATAATCATTTATACATCCATTTAGCTAATATATCATTTCAAAACTAACACCAATCATTTAGGAATTAATATCATCTTTTTCACAAATAACATTTAAGGTAATTAACCCATTTTTCTTAAATGAAAGTAGTAGTAAATTATTTCCCTTGAGGGTAATTTAGGTCAGCACACCAAATTATGGAAGTTACATAACAGGATCGGTAACAAACCATCCTTATAACTATGTACATTTTTGTATAGATATGACGCGTGCAAACAAAACGCACAGTCATTTGGCGTGATCACTGTTAAAATTTCAGCCAATCGTTTATTGTCTGTGTATATATATATATATATATATATATATATATATATATATATATATATATATATATATATATATATATATATATATATATATATTGTGTATGTAAGTAATACTATGAAACATATTTTAATGACGAGAGAATGATTGAGTGAAAGAATAGTATGAAAGGGTATGCAAGATGAATGAAAGAAGAGAAAATGCGAGGAGAGAATGCGAAAACTTAGTAAACATTGAAAGGAAGAGATCGAGAGAGAAAGACAGCGGAAAAATTTTTTTCCACCGCTGGAAAAGTCTTATTTGACTTGTCTGTGTCATCTGTGTTTCCAATGTGTTGTCGAGGGTTTTTATATGTGTTACAGCGACACTTTAACAGAGTATATAGAGAACGTACATTGAGCTTCAGAAAACGGAGTTGTGGTCACAAATAAAAATAACGAACGTTTGTAACCACAATAAACCGATTTGCGGCGCTCGAAGAAACACACACATTTAGTACACTAACGCATACACATATTAGAGAGTTAAGTACACTTTAGTTTATTAGAAAACACGCAAACAAACAGGAAAACGAACACATAAAAGTTTGCACACACCAATCAGTTCAAAGAACAATAACTCTAAATTCAGGGGACACAATAAATAATCAGAAACCTAAATGTAACAGTGAATATAGCTTTTTCACATGCGGAAGCAAGAAGGTGAACAGTAGAGCTATGTGTATAGAGTTGGGGGGGATATTGATGGGAACATGAACACTTGGTGCTCATGTGTTGTACTCATAATAGAGTCAACTAGTGTGTGGGTTGTCATTTCGGGCAATATGAGGAACAGGTCAAGACGGAAGTCAATAGGTGGAAGTCAAAAGACATAGGGTCAAACGACAGAAGCCAGGACATAAGTCATAAGACAACGGTTTCCGGTTCACTACCAATTCCTAAGATATCTATATAACCAACTATACTGAGACATGGGCTACTGAATTAGCCAAGTGAAAAGATAGAACACTGTGAATGAAGGTAGAAGATATTGTTCTATCCCCAAACTAGAAAGTTCTATACTTATTGGAGAATTGACAAAATTGGGACAACCAATTTTTCTTTTGTGACCAGAAGTGTTACAAACATGAGAAAAAGGGAAGTAACCCTTCGCGGAGAGGAGGGGACCCTGTCAGCATCCCCAATAAGGCCTTACAGGAGTAATGAGTTAACACTAGTCTAGTAGAGAGACACCAGACAGGGAAGACACCGAGTACTATTAATAACCTCACAGGGAGACACATTTGTGTCAGACCAGAGGTCGACGAGTACAGATGAGCGAGGGCTTTCCCCAAGCAATTGGGTAGCTGGTCCTTGCGAGTAACCGTGATATGCCAGGTTACTCGAACTCACTAGCCGGCGTGCTGGCAAGACCAGGCACGCAATAATAGCTACCGCACGGAGAGTAAAGTGTCCGTGCTTGTCCACGCAATGTGTAGCGGGAGGACGGACTGACTGGAGACGGTAGAGAGAGCAGACGTATCCTTGACCAATGCGATAGCTTTCTAGGCCATAGGCAAACATAGGGCTGTTCATTTAGATTGTGTAATGCTAGCATCATCTATCATCACGTTGATGTATTCATATTGTGTAATGATGATGAAACCTAACGCTCGTAGAGCCATTCAAATGTCGGCTCTGAATAAATTGCATTCCTTTCGCAAATGTCATGAATTGTTATTTCGTGCAGTGCGAAAGTAGCGGAGTCTTGAAAAGCTGCAGCGCACAAGTCGCTGACAGAGAGTCTAGCTGCGATGCTGCCGCTGCTTCCCGTTGTGATTACAGCTTTCATTTATCATAATATCTAGTTTGTTCACTAATGTCTACATCTGTCTTTACATGACTATGTGTGCCAATTAATACCTCTGAGCTTACCCACGGGGGTCCGCAGTAGCGCATTGGCTTCAAGCCTGCCTATCAACACGGTGGTTTTGTGTTCATACCCCCTTTTGAGGTTGGGTTTATTTTCGCTTACCTGGGCAGGGAACTGAGGTAATAATTTGGTTATGCGTTTGCTCGTTCCTTAAATCGGTGGTAGAATTTGACAACTGTCAGAACTGATGATAATGAATTTCAGATAGTTTTGTTTCGACTCCTGTTTTGATGTCACCTTGTTTGCTTTTACTAGCTGACATATGATGAAAACAGACGAATGTTTACTGGAACTGACGAATACAACGTAGAATTGCTGGAGTTTTCATGACAAGAAAATCATTGACGATTGATGCTCAACACACGATATCTCAGTCAATCGCTGTCCTTGAAGAAGAAGCGGGCGAAGAGCAATAAAAAAGAAGAAGAGGAAGAAGCATAAGCAGGAGACGCATAAGCAGGATAAGAAGTATAAGAAACAGCAACAGCAGCAAATGAGTTGCTTGGTATTCAATACACATGATTGTATCAATAATGGTTAGACAAAGATCACCAAATATATGTCTCCGATACGTATATGATAACATTATATTCATCAGTAATATAATCATATCAGGAGAATCACATAGATATCTTGAAACTAATGGAAATAAGAAGAAGTAAAAAAAATACCATGAAACTTAGGAAGAGATTCACAGGAAAATTAGGAAATTGCAGGGAAATTGAAAACCAACATTACACTTAGAATAACAAATTAATGCACAAACGAATTAAGAGCATAACTAAGAAAAGAACACATACATCAAGGAGCTGCCTAGAAACCAAAAATGGCAAAATCATAATAGAAATGGACACTATTGTACATGCTTAGTCAGATAATGTGAAATACCTTTATAACGATGCAAGAGAGAAACTGTATATTCCATATAATAGTGAAGTACCGCCAATTTTCACGATGTTAGTTCAAAATACCAAGAGCAATATGACGCCCTAAATATATGTGGTCATGAAATACCAGAGATTCAATTTGCTGATGATACAGTATTACTATCAACATCACAGAATAGTATTGAATAATTAATAACCACAACCCAAAAGAATTCTGAAAACCATAACTTATATAATAACATAGCAAATACTAAGATCAAGCATACAGATATAATTAATATGGAGAAATAAATATATGTTAATGAGGAAAAATTAGGTCATTAATTACCAACAATGGTGACACAATGAAGGAAATTAAACGACGAATATATATTGCTCTTGAGAAACTAAAACAACTCAATAAATTGTCGAGGAATGCAGATAGAGCTACAAAATATTGATTTTTAAAAAACATGCATCTTTCCCATTGCAACATACGCTTGTGAGTCCTGGAAACTTATAAACATGCTGAACATCGCATAAATGCCTTTCAATATAAATGTTATTGACGGGTCCTAAGAATATCTTGGAAACAGAAAAGAACAAATGCATACATACAAGAATTGAATAATGAACGACGATAAAACAAAGAAAATTTAAATATTTTGGTCACTTGAAATGTCATAAACGTTTGGAGGGAACAATAATGGAGGGGTATATGCCTGGGAAGAGAGGAAGAGGAAGGCCAAAGAGAAGATGGGTGCAGGATGTGGCAGATGATCCCCAGTTGGGTATATCGGACGCGGGACATCTTGCTTATGATCGAGAAGTTTTCCTGAAGGTTGTTATGGGAGCGAAGTTCTGCAAAGGATATGCTACTGAATGAATGAATGAATGAATGAATGAATGAATGAATGAATGAATGAATGAATGAATGAATGAATGAATGAATGAATGTAGTTCAGTGTGCTGTTAATTATAAGGCAGCTGACAAGACCCCATGTCCAGACAAGATCAAAACAGAAATCATCAATGTCTTAAAAGAAAATGGAATAGACCATGTCACTAGACTGCAGAACACATATCATACTGTAGATATGCCTCCTGAATAATTAATTCTACATTTATTGCAATCCCGTGGAAATCAGGAGCCTAGGGATGTGATCAACATCGAACAATCAGCAAAATGGTCCGCATCGCGTAGATTTTGCTAAGAATCATCATGAAAAGAATTAGGGAGAAAATACAACCAGGTATAGGGGAAGCACAACTTTCATATGCGGTGTCTGCGAAGAATATTTAGTATTAAGTTGCAAAACAAAATCACAAGTGAAGTAATGGAAATATCAGGATGTGCGACGGTTTGTTCCATGTTCAGTCTTTGTAGACTTAGATAGGACACGCTAGGAGAGTGGATGATGGTAGAATACCAAAGGACATCTTTCTGGCGAATTATAGATGGTAAGCGATCTCAGGGTCGGCCTCTACTACGATACAAAGATGTGTGCAGGCGGGACATGATTGAGACAGGAATTTAAATTGCACTTTGGGAGCAAGTTGCCGCTGAACGTGTTCATGGAGGGCACAAATCAGAAATGGAATAAAGACAAAGGAGAAAATTATTGCAGATAAGTCACACACCGAGCGTGTGAGACGTAAGAAGGCGCATGATGGTGGAAATGACTATGTATTCACATGCATCCACTGTGGACGAACATTTACAGCTCGAATTGGCCTGATCAGTCACATTCGCTACCGCCATGGGTTGTAGTTATTATGCCTTTTTGAAGCGCAGTGTAACAAACTATCGTCTATCAAGACGGCAGGGTGCCAATGTAATGTAAACAGACAGACAGACAGACAGACAGACAGACAGACAGACAGACAGACAGACAGACGGACGGACGGACGGACGGACTGATGGACGGACGGACGGACGGACGGACGGACAGACAGACGGGCGGGCCGACGAACGGGCAGGCGGACGGACGGATGACGAACGGACTGAGAGTGTTACTAGACACTTATGGAAGTCTGATTTTAAAAAATCACAAAGACAATACTTTGTAATCAACAACACAGATATGACAGTCCTTGAGAAACAGCAGGTGTTACCTTCTGGATCTAACGATGCACCAACTGACAGGTAGAGTCACCCAGCGCGCTGAACAGAAGTGCCTCTAGACTGGTGAGACGTGGCCTCTAACAGGGGCGTGTTTATATCCTTGTCACAAAGAACTAAAGCAGGACGAAATGTCTTAATTCTACTGCCAATGTTTGCATCCCTATAGGGCCTGTGGTTATGGTAAAGGATAGCGGCCTATAAATAAATGTGTGTGACGGGATCTATATTAATCTCTTCTCATCTCATCTTGTTCCTCTTGTACCTTGCGGTGTCGAGGTGAAGTATAAACATCGGGATAGTGCCCGTTTTGGGGCTTAATGTAGCGAGATTCCCATGAACTTTGCTATTAACTCTATCCGTCTTTTACTCCTCGTAAACAAGTCAGACGTTTCTATATTTATGTGTTAATATTTTTAATGTATGTCTTTTTCTGTCGCAATGTTGTTTTTAATCGTGATTTTTTCTACCTTCTGGTCTAAATTGAAAGTGTGTTAGGACATTGATAACTTGTTTTGAGGAATAAAGGGTCTTGGATAGCCCGTATATTAATGAGTTATGTTAATAGGGTAAGATAATTGTCTCAGACTGGCTGCCTCACTGTAGAAAAAATGCGCCAAAATCCAACCAATCATCAATTTGGCATACAAAGGGCTTTGCATGTGTATTTTCTGATTCTTAACTTTTCTACAATTCTAGATAGCCCTTTTCATCTTAAAGAATGAGACTTAACTGTTCTACTATTCTGGGTGGTCACTTTTATCTCAAAGAATGAGACTGGGTTATTTTCTTCACATTCTTCTATTTTCTTTGAAAATGCGTTCACTTTATTTTCATTTTCACGTACTCCACGATAGGATAGTACACAAAACAGCATCGTTCGCTTAGCTCTTTCACAGCTGTCTTGTTCAGTGTACTTCTCAGTTGTGGGATATTACCACCTTAGAGAGATGTAGTAGTGATAGTACGATTACCTGATGGTAGTCAGTGTTAGTTTTATACATTACTTACACATAGTATTATATAGCTTGAACATCAGCTGTATAGATGGGGCACAACTTACCCATGAACATGTATCTTGTTTCAAAGGATATTATCAGGATATCAGATTGAAATAATATTGCCAGGATATCAGACTGAAAGGATATTGTCAGGATATCAGATTGAAATAATATTGCCAGGATATCAGACTGAAAGGATATTGTCAGGATATTAGATTGAAAAATATTGTCAGGATATCATATTGAAAGGATATTGTCAGGATATCAGATTGAAAGGATATTGTCATGATATCAGACTGAAATGATATTGTCAGGATATCAGATACAGAAGCCAGTCGACCAGTGTGGAGAATACTGACAGTTACATGGACATGTCACCAGTCTATTTGCTCTGTTCATATTATGCATTGTAAACAATTTCATGTTGTAGCATTAAACTCATTGTTTCTTGTCCAAAGAGTTGCATTCAAATGTGGTCTCTCCAGACAAATGCTAACCCGTGTGGTGGATACAGACAGTTGCATGGACATCTCGCCAGTCAATTTGCGCTGTTCGTCATACACATTGTACATATGTGACAGCGTTTCTGTTGGCCCAGAGAGCTACATTCACGAGTTGTCTCTCCACTATTAGAGTTGAACATTATCATTTGTTTGCATGTTATTTCTTTCTTCATATTCTTTACAGGACACTGCAGTCAACACCTGCATTTTTCAGCTAATGTTGATGTCTTGGCAAGTTGTACATTCACTAGTTTGCCATTGCTTTCTGAACGACCGGCTCACATACCTCTGTAAGGAACCAGCGCCACGCAATCCGCTGCCGAATCTCGCGCAGATGTGTTTTATACGTGAGTATGCGGGATTACGAACAACGTCCATAAACCCTTCGCCAGGGAGAACGGCTTAATTGTTATTCCCAATGCAATAACCCCCATACTGATTTCCTGCAGATTGCAAAGTAATCAATAAACCATTAGAGCATATTCCTTTTTTGTTACGTTCTGTTGACTTTACATTGTTTCAGCGAAGCATAAAGCAAGTAAACAGTTCTATATGCCTGTCTAATATTCGAAAAATTTGGAAGCAGATCGTCTCGTGTTGATGTTTAATAATAATATAAACGTCGACCGTTCATAAAGAAATAGCCAACAACTGAACCTAGAAAACCAAAACGATAAAAAAAAAAGGTGGGTTTGATTGCGACGTCCTGTAAAGAACATGCAACTAAACTTTTAACACCACTTTAAGTGACTCAGTAGTCATCCCCAAATTGACCAAAGTCCGCCTAAAATGGCTCCAATAGTTGAAACTCTGCAAGTCCAAATTAAGTAACATATTTGCTCGTAATCCATTACATTATCTCTACAGGTGTCAGGTTTTAGTCAGATATGACTGAGGCACCACATGACAGTAGATGGTACTACCTGCTTTCTTTTAGCGCCGAATGTTGGGCGGCCCTAGCCAAACCCGACACCCTACATTATGCCAACGGCTTCGGGTTAAGGAGCGCATTTGGGAGGGTACAAGCCTTATCCTAGTGCTAGAAAATGCGACCTAAAGATCAAATGCCATGGCAGGGCAGACTAGGCCGTAAGACTAGGTCGGCTACTGGTTTACAATCGAAGCTTCTACAGGCGGACAGTTAGAGTATTGCTTTGCTGATCCGGCAGCTTCTGCTGCTTGCCTGGTTCCATATGTATTGTGTTATCCTTTATTCTAGAATAAACTAAGCAGACCGAGAGAGGTATCATGTTGAATGGGCAACACATGGTCTCCTCAATTTAGCCCGGGCTTTGTGCTTTTGTGAGGTATATTTGTTACCGCTATAGGGTTGTGCCCGCTCGGTGGAGAAGAGTTACGGACACAGTTCGTAATCTCGCATACCGCGATCGAAACACAGCTGCGTGAGATTTGGCAGTATACCGCATTGTGTTGGTTTCTATAAAATGATATGAGTGCCGGTCGTTCATAAAGCAATGGCCAACCACTGAACGTAAAGTTGCCAAGAATTCACAAACAGCCAAAATATTATGGGTTTGGTGACTTCCTGTAAAGGATATGCAACTAACTTTAACTAACATGGGGTTGTAGTTCTTTTGCCTTGTTAGATATGTAGTGTAACAACTTATCACAAACATCAGAACAAGGCAGTCATCATTTCTTTTGGCCACGTTATGAGGGGACACAAGCTGGAACAAGTGACAACCGGAAAGATTTGCGGAAAGAGAGATAGGAAAGACATCAGGCGAAGATTCTTGACAGGCTTGTGTCATAGCGTGGAAGGGAGTCAATACACGAATTGATCCATGCCGTCGGAGATCCTAATTCGTGGATGCATATCGCTGCCGTCAGCCGGCAAGGCACTGGATGATGATGATGATGATGATGATGATGATGATGATGATGATGATGATGATGATGATGATGATGATGATGATGCATGTAACACACTATCGTCTTTCAAAACAGTAAGGTGCCAGTTAGCTATTCTCCAAGTCACTTCTCATAATCTGTGTGTTGACATGGGGTGGAATTTTAAGCTACAATTCTATCTGTTTATCCAGTTAAAGTAGTACAGGGTGTATTTTTAATCACTGTGCAGTGTTTGAAAATGTTGCTGGTCCAAGTTTTGTATTTACCTATTATGTTGCTTGAATTTTACAGAGGGTGAATAAAAAACTTGGACAGGCAATATATTCAAAGACTGCACAGTCATTAAAAATACACCCTTTAATTATTGATGTTTGTTCTAGGCGTGCTTTACATCAGCAAGCAATGCCATTACTATTACAGGAGACAACATTGCGATTATAGATATATTTCAAGCGAACGAAAGAAGTGTAATATTCCAGGTGAACGTTCTCTAATCCGTAGTTCTCCAAATAAGGTGATGTTGTTATTCGGAGGTGATTGGTTCGAATCCTGGTCGGTAACTTTAGCTTTCAATTTTTATGTTGTCCAGTGCGTCCTCTAGTCTCTATTTCTGTCCCCTACTTCTATGAGCGCCAAACAATACGTGTGTATTTATTCATGAACAGTCTTGGTGACCTCAGAGGGTTCCCAAATTGGTGTGTATTAATTTGGAAGTTACCACGGTTTCAATGGCTACTGACTTTGGGTGCCACGTTTAAATTGAAAAATAAAATAGGCTTCATGGTTGTGTCTATTGAAACTCTCACTGGATGTAGATGTAGCCTTTTGATACATAGAATTCAAACATCTGTTCTATTTGTCGATCTGTTCAGAGAATGTTCTTTGTTTGATGTCGTGTCTCTGTGTAAACAAATGTGCCTTTGATTTATTCTACCATATATTTAGTTAGCAAACTAACTGATACAGTGTGCGTACCCCATTACGTTGCAGTGAATTGTGTAAGTGTTTCATCACAGCACAGACAATTGGTGGGAGCGGTAGAAGCTCAGCTTCTGACATGGAGCTCATGAGTTCGAACAGCATAGGAATTAATGTGAATGTGTTTTTTTTTTTAAACCTGGACTTCCATGTCAACCTAGCCTGAAATGGGTACCAAGAATTGTATTGGGAAGTAAAAGCGGCCGACGTGGTACTGACCATATTTCCCACAGAGTGCCCATTGGTCTATGCAAATATGGGTCTAGCACATATGTCCATTGCGACATAAAGCATGTAGCAGGATCCTTGTTTATGTACAGATAGATAGTTGGTGAATACATGTTCGCTGTAGGCAACATATTGAGACCCGTGTTCGAAACCTCGTTAAGGTGTGGATTTTTTTCTGCCGGGGGCAAAAAGAAAATCCTAACCTGGACAGTTCGCGGCGACTGCACTAGCCAGGCGGCCTTAATTCCTCAGGCCCTACCTACACTGCAAGGTACTATAGGCAGTAAAATGACAGTTTTTTTTTTTTTTTCAAACTATGATTCTACATATCGTTTCACAGATCAGTTGGTGGACATATTTCTCGCTATAAGCGCTCACCAAACCCACCGGCCCTCATTGTGGCAACGGCTTCAGACGGAGGAGCGCATTTGGGGCGAGGGGGTACAAGTCTTATCCTAGTGTGAGGAAGCGCAACCTAGAGACTAAATGTCATGGCAGGGCAGACCAGGCCACAAGTCTTGGTCGGCAACTGGTCTAGGATGGAAGCTCCGACAGGCGCACAGTTAAAGTATTGTGTTGTTGATTCAGCAGCTTCTGCAACTTGTCCTCTTCCAGATGTACTGGTGTTACCTTTCCACTGGAGTAAACTAGACAGACCGAGAGAGGGGTCATGCTGCATGGTCAAGTCATGGTCTCTGCAATTCAGCCCAGACTTTTTGCTATGGAGAGGTATAACTCATCCCTGGTCAGCGTCATGGGTTGTAGTTATTGTCTCTTTATTCGAAGCACAATGTAAGAAAATTTCTTTAACAAGACGGCAAGGTGCCAGTCATAGGCAATATAATTTATTTACTAAGATTCCACATATGTTATCAAAGAACAGATGGTGAGTATATTCCTCGCCATACACAGTATAGAGGTCGACGTGGCCGAAACAATAATATCCCTCTAACTCTTAAACTTCCAATGCGCTGGCCGCGTGGTATCGAGATCAACCCTTATCTTGTCACCTGGACTTCAACTTTGATTACTCGTTCAGAAAGAATGGCAAACTACTAATGTAAAATATCCTATAGTATGTCCCGAAAAGAATGCCTTCATTCACGATCAGTTATTTTGAAAACTGTCTGTTGCATCGTAATGAAATATTTCCTGTTGTCTTATATTTACCCCCACCCAAGGAATATGTCTTTGATAGGTCCACAAACAACTTAAATGATCGACAGCGGCGACATTTCTTTGATGTTTTGCAGAAAAACTAGTGATTTCTCACTATCCGGATTCGTATGGGAGTGGGTGCAATGAAAGAAGTAGCTTAAAATCGACAGGGTCGGCTGCATTGCACCGGGTTTTATCCCATACGGCTCAGTTTCTTTCCGCAGAGCGGAAAGCGTCGCACAAAGCGCGAACTCCGTACCTGCAGCGACGATCCTCGGGAGTCTTCGAAAAGTGCACTCGTGAAATGAAGGACGCGGCCCGGAATCGAACATACAACCTTCGGAGCCCGTGTCAGACTATTAGATTATTTCTACCGCCCAAGTACTTTCAAATAGGGAAGATAATGTCCTTATAATTTTCCACAAAGTTGTTTTGGATAGCATAATGTTATTGTTCTTTCTGAACCAAACCCTAAGTTTTCTTACAGTCACTGTTCTTTGGCATCCAGCATTTTTATAATGCTGGATAATCCTGGATATAAAATCCAAAATTTTTATAATTTTAGGAGTCTACGTGGCGAAGATATCAAGCCTTTTGACTCGGGCTCCAAAGGTCGTGGGTTCGATTCCGGACCGCATCCTTCTGTTCACGAGTTAAATTTTTCGGAGACTTCTAGAACTGCGGAGTTCGTGTTTTGTGCGATTCTTTCCGCGCTGCGGAAAGAGACCGAGCCATGTGGGATTGAACCCGGTGCAATGAAGTCGACCCTGTCGTATATCAAGCGACTTTTTATAGCATTTTCATAATAGCTCGCCTTATGACATCTTTGTCAAAGCTGTCTACAATAATCTTTCTACCTACCGTTTGGTTATTGCGTGGTGATTTAATTCCAGATTCTTGCACCCATCGACTAGATGCCCGTTTACTCAAATCCTATGCATGCATTGTTCTTTTTTTCGGAATTTGTAATAGTATAAAACAGTTTCCTGCGATCAGGTCCTTGACAAAAATATGAGTACACCTTCATAGCGATTCTTTGAAGTGTATAATTTCGCATTCAATTCCATTGAAAAATATTCACACATTTCAATGTTAGCGATTTAAAAAAAAACAAAAAAAAACATATTAATCAGGTTTCATGATATAACCCACATTTTGAGACACCTCTAAATGAATAGTCCTAGTTTAAACAACGCGGGGAGTTCGCATAAGGCCAATCCCGTGAAAAAACGTACAATATTCGACACTCAGCGCTGATTGTCTGGCTACGCTGTAATATATTTAAAATTATGAATTTCATCTCAGACTCGTAAATTATATACCACATATAAACAAACTTTGAAATCTGCTGTAAAATCTCCAGAACAAACAAAAATGTGTTGGGTGGACATAATGATAAGATTATATACTAAATCTCATAATTTTCCCTCAGTTGGTTACTGAGATATGGATGTTTATATTGGGGCCAAAATATTGGGGTTGATGGCAACATCCTGCAAAGCCATTCCGAAATGCATTCTGTATATGTAATAGAACGTATTTACAGATCTTATCCAAGAACAGATGGATGAAATATTTCACACTATAGGCAATATAAACTATTTACCATCATTCTTCTTCTTCTTCTTTGTTTTTCTTTCGAGGGGCATGTATTTATGGCATGCATTTATGTAAGGTTTTCTTCCTCTAGAACAGGGGTCACCAAACATTTTTCACGGCGGGCCGGATAACTGACAAATTGACGAGCGTGGGCCGCATACTCATTCTGTACAATACTTGCGCCGTCCTCCGTGGCGAAAGTCTTAAGGACGCGGTTCGTAATGCAGTATATCCGCGTTCGAAACACAGCTACACGCGATTTGGCAGTAGATGGCGGTGCGCTGGTTTTTTAAGCTATGGTATGGGTGCCGGTCGTTCAGAAAGCAATGGCAAACTATTGAACATAAACTTGCCAAGACATCAACAATAGCAAAAATGCTGGTGTTGACTGCAAACGTCCAGTAACGGATATGCAATTAACTTTAACAATACTTGCAAGTCAGAACGAAAGCTCTGAGAAAAAAGACGAAAATATAAGTTAATCATGGGTGAGTGGCGTGCAATGCACACAAAACAAAGACAACCAGCATATTTATTTACTAAAAACGTTACGAAAGAAGGCACCGTTAGCACAAAGATAGTCATATCAGACCTAAGATGCACATATCTGAATCTCACAAACTAAGCAGCAAAAAAGGTAAGTGAGATTTGTGAAACTGATATTAGGCTTTCAAGATATCGTCAATGCTTGGTTTGGAATTGCTCCATGCAATAAAGTGAATTGCTTTAAAATGTTCTCCAATCAATGTCGTTCGATGTCTTGACTTCACAAAATTCATTTTTGAAAATGTTTGCTCACAGACATAAGTTGTTCCAAACACTGATACCATACTAGCGGCAAATTTCGTTAGTTTCGAAAACTCACCATCATGTAAGCAGAGGTAAAATTCAACAAGATTTCCTTCTCTATGCTTCTCTTTCAACGAGTGATTTGCTTGCATATCAATGAGCTCCAACTGCAGTTGAACTGGCACATGATCAAGGTTACAACCAAAAGGATTCTGGAACAGGAGAATGTCACTGTCATGGGTTAAACGCTGATCCCTGCTTCCTCTACAATGATAATGACCTGACGTTTAACTGCTAGAGCTAAATTGTACAATCACATGTAGGACAGCCTCACTATGCTGACTCCAACATAAATCCAACAACAAAGTCATTCGAGTGAACTGAGATATAATTTATCGCAGGCAACTTCAACAGCAAACGTGAGCGAGTGAGCGCATCCAGTCTTGAGTCTTTCGCACCGCACTTTCGCTCTTGCTTCTCCGTCGCTATTCATCTATCTAGACTGTGTGGATAGTTGGGCACCAAGCGGGCCACCTGCCATGATAATGAATGTATAACAAACGCCTACCTTCCACTGTCATATAGCGAATACGAGATATGCCAGCGACCGTGGCATCAGGATAGCCAGGAGTACCTGTAGTCAATTGCCGGATACACCTAGAGCGACTTCATGTGGATATCGAGGATTGGCAGCATCATAACAGCCGGTATTCTGTGACTGGTGTTGAAGCACGTCCTAACTTGTCTTTGCTGGATCACCAAACTAAAGCTTAAGCCGTTACGGTGTTAGGTGACGTCGTACCATGACGTCTAAATTGCGTTCAATGTTGGTGCAACATTTGTGCCACTCTTTATCTTCTTCTTTGATGCGCTAACTCATCAATTGAATGTTGCATCACTGTCATTTGCCACATGACAGCTTTGCCCCCTCTACAATAAAAATGTTCGTTAGACCATTTTCTATGTTATCTTGACATGCAAGCAAATGATGTCTGCGACGTAAATTACATCCTATTGTGATAGACAACGAATTCACCGTCCTTGGAACTTAGTTTGTCAACGTGAACCAATCTAGATCGTGGGATATTGAACACCGGACTAAAATACAAGTCCCGAACACCGCCACCTCTACATTCTATAAATGATCCTTGAGATGTTATCGCGTTAACATGCCCGACTACTTGTAACTAAACTAAGGCTCAAACACCGCCAGTTCATATATTAAGATCTGTTATCGCGTATATATGTTGACACCTTAAAACTACTAACGGTCTCTATAACCCCGAGTGCCGTCAGTTAAATAAAAACACCATCCAGTGTTGCATACCCAACGATCACATGATCCGTAGTCGACAACTGATTGTCCTTGACGTGAATACATATATCCACACATCTCCAAGTCGACCTGGTACACCATCATTTCTTTTCGCTACATCATGTCGATAGGGAAAACTATTCTCAATATAACCTTGTTATATATCTGTAATGTGTTGTTCATTTGTTATATGTATCTATATATCCTATAATGTGTAGTGTTTACTATATGTTTGTGTCTATTAATTTTCTTTCATTCCTTTCTCTTCCTTCATCCATCATGAAAATGATATGTATGATGATCAATAGTTAACACAGCACATACTATTGACATTACAAACTATATATATATATATATATATATATATATATATAATATATATATATCTATATATATATATATATAATATATATATATATATATATAACCATAACATTAAAAAAATAAACATTTTCACTTAAAACAACCAATATTATTTAAAATATCACTACTTAATTAACTATCATATATCTACCTATCACCTGAAATCCACAAACTCTACACTGTCATTCAAACTGTTAATCGATACTGTCATCACTTCCGTGTGTCTTGAATCTGTTAATTATTTTCAAAGAATAAATTACCCAAATCACATTAAAAGTATATCTATTAAGCACACTATCAACAATACTACCACGCTGGCTTGTCAAAGAGTGAAGCCACACAAATTGGTTATGCCGCTTCCGCAATACACACATCTAGCGACGTGAAACTTTTCACCTGTTTCTCTGAAATAATAATAACAACAAGTGACTAACTTACGTCTATACTTTCTTTCAACAAACAAATATTTATATATATATATATATATATATATATATATATATATATATATATATATAATTATATATATATATATATATATATATATATATATATATATATATCTGTGGCAATTCAGACTTAGCCACAGTCATGCTACTGTAATGTTACACTAAAAATAAAATATCAGAAAACATAAATATATATATATACATAAAACTTTCATAATTTTTTTATAGTCTACTGAGTAGATCAGCTAAATTATTTTATGTTCCAGACATTGAATTACCTGAAATGCAATTTCAGTTTTACTTGGCTTTATCGTAAAACCAAACATCTGAATGAGACAAAACAAAAATCTGTCTAGGAATGTACGATGATGTACTGTTTCAGTTTTATGGATGCTATGTTTGTGATGTCCTCAAATAGTAAATGTAGAATGATAAAGGAGAGTTTTGAGGACCAAAAAAGAAGGTATACAAATTCCTATAAACACACAGGCGCTACATGCGCGGTCATGTGTACAGAATCCTCCGCCATCGGTATCTGGTAACTGATATCTGTTATTTGTTCTTGTCAGATATGATTCATAAAACTATATAAATTTTGCCATGCTCGCTATTACTAAGTCTATTTGAGCATAGGTTTTAGATAAAGATAATCGCTCATAAAAAAAATATGATTGTTAATATGAACAAGAGAATGATACGAATACAGTATACTCCACCTATAACAATATTCATGATGACAATACAATCACAACGACGCTACATGTTTTATTTAAGGTTAGTAGAATTCATTTTGAGATGACCAAGAATTTTCTTCCTAAAAGATATTTAGCCCATTTCTGAACAGAATTCACCAATGATAGAGTAATTTCATAGCGTTTGTGTGATTCATATACCTTTCTCCCAGAGTAAAAGACAAGATGTAGTATTTTCCTATACCCTTGTGGAAGAATGTATACGACAGACAGTAAACAGGTACCATCCACCACAACACAACTATTTGATCTGAGAATGATCTTAGAACTGATCATCGAATGTGATTCCTGTAAAGGGATTTCAGATTCGCCATGCCGTGCCGTCAGGCGGACTGTTCGAATACGCTGTACAGTATTATGATATATCCATATAATATGGCTCAGTTTCCGGCGTAAACCATATTGCAACATCTTATTCAAACTCACTGTAGCCTTAGCTATACATTTTATTGCTTTGTTTGATATAATAAATAGCAAACTCCCTACCAAGAAAACCAACCAGAAGAAAGCATCGACCAAACCAAATGAAGTATCTGTTGTCATAAGCATATTCTTCGGTTCACAAGAAGGATCTGTCACTGCTATAATATATGCCTGTGGTTGTCTATTTACCGGCGTGATGCCGTGTTGCAGCGTTATTGCTGCGGCTTGAAGTGTCTTACTTCTTTTGGTTCTACCATAACTGGATGTGACATGTGTGTGTTTGAAACCAGACCATCATGACGTAATTGATTGTCCTTATGTATTTGCGTGTTATGAACGGTGTTTGCTACAATATGCTTCCTTTCCCATTCTGTTATGTCCTCACGCGAAACATCACATAATTCAGGGATGTTTCCAATAAAGACATCCACAAATGGGTTGGGCAGCGCAGCTACCTTTATTTTCCTAGAAAAATATGGGCATTTTATATCAGCCCAGGCAACTGGAAACTTTTCTCTTCCACTTCCAAAAGTTCTACAGGTCACATGTTCTCCAGTATAGTCGGTTTCATTAATCAGCTTTGTATGTACCCCAACTATACTCGACCAGGAATCACGGATTAAATTACAGTTCTGTCCATTCACAATGGCCTGATGTACAACTAATGATCAATTGTTAATATGAACTGCATTTGCCTCCTGCACGGAGACCTGGTGACCACCCGTCAAATTGCCCTCTTTATGAAACATCTGGCAGGTATCACACGTTGGGTCGATGGGAGAATATTCTACCTCCACCGTATTTGCATGACTAGTCTCGTCCGAGTCACTGTCACTACTAGATGTTAGCATCCCTATGTTTGCTTCTTTATACAGTTTTCTTAACGGACAAGCTAAATACATATGTCCAAAACTTTTACATTTAAAGCATTGTGTTTGTTTTTGATAGGTGTTAAATCTGTCTCTATTTCTAAGTGCTAATTTCTTTATGTAACTGTCAAACTGCGGATGTTTGTCACACATTTGATTTGAGCCGTGGGTGAAACCACAGTATTTGCAAGTTTTCCACACACCCTTTTTCTCGTGTTTAACATAAGGTTGATACTTTGGTTGTTGTTGTTTTTCCCTCCTTTGATATTGTCCACCAGACTGTTGTTGTGTTTTGTATCCCTGCATCCTTGATTATGAGGGAATCTATCACATGCATTTGTCTCTACCAATGGGGAAAAACTATTATTAAATATGTCTTTGTGGGCGTCGAAGAAGGACTCTACTTTCTCATCCATCTGCTGTATACTCGAACATTTCTGTTCAATAAGAAAGGTAGACATAGACGGAGGAACCGCCGAGATCAGTTTGTCTCTAACAATCAAGTCACGTAGCTTCTTGTAGTCATCTACATCTTTATCGAATGTCAATTGAGTTAAAGAGGAGAAGTCAAGGAACGTCTGTCCTGCTTTAGGAATAAGATTTTTGAATGATGCACGAAGGCCAAATTCGTCCAGACAGAAATGAGATAGCAGTCTTTTTCGAATGTATGAGTAGTCACTACGTAACTCATCTGGGATTAGTTCTACAACCTGTAAAGGTTCACCACTTAAGTGTCTATGTAGTAAAACTGCCCATACGGTTTCTGCAACCCCGTAGTGTCTCATGATTAATTCAAAATTAGTTAACCATGCAGAGACGGAATCAGAGTTGGAATAGGTTTTGACCACCCCATTATATTTCTTAATGGCATTTCTTAATGACGTAGGGGTATTCCAGACTTTCAAGGCACAGACCTCGCATGGAAAAAGTCGGATGCGGATAAAGATAAGGCCCTTCTTGCACGCTACATAGAACAGACTGACCAGAAAGACGAGCCCGCCAGACAGAGGACCACAACAACACTCTCTCAGTTGTGCGAGGGGGTCGGGACAGACGAAGAATGGACAATCACAGTTGAGATATAGCGTGCGATGCTCAAGAAATCATCTAACACCGCCCCAGGCCCAGACGGCATCCGATATGGTGACCTAATGGTGATATCAGATGATGACATGGAAGAACTGGCAAGAGAATTCAACACCAGTATCAAGAGGGGTCAGGTCAAAGAAGAATGGCTACACAGCTACTTGCTGCCGCTGCCAAAACCGAACAAAGACCACTCCAAGATAAGCGGCTACAGAATCATTACGATGCAGAATACTGTTGGCAAGCTACTGGAGAAAATTGTAGCACACAGACTTGCTTGGGACTTGGAACAGCTCGGCTGCTTCCCGCCCACACTTGGAGGATACAGACGCAACAAAGAGTCATGGCTGAATGCGGTGGTCTTTGCTCAAGATGTTTACGAAGGATTTCAGGTCAGAGAAGAGACATGTGCGGCCGCCATAGACTTAGAGGACGCATATAACAGAGTATCTTTCGAGCACTTGATGCAAACCCTCCTCAGACTGAAAGTGCACCCTCACCTTGTACGATGGATAGCTGCAGTTCTACTCCAAAGGAAGGTGGTGCTAAGATGCGGGAGTTGGTCTTCTGAGCCGATAACGATATGTCCAGGATTGCCGCAGGGTTCACCACTGTCACCAGTACTATTCAACGTGTATACGGTGCCGATCACTGAACAACAGTTGGATGGGAGGGGTAGGACTCTATCATTCGTTGACGACATCCTCGTGTATCGACAGGGTCGAGATAGACAGGCGGTTGCCAACTATATGCAGGGCGAACTAGATCGAATTTCATCATGGTGTGCTGATTTCGATGCCCTTGTCAACCCTGCAAAGGCAACGGTTACATGGTTCTCACTAAACAACCATATTGTGAAAACAGACCTGCCGGCAGTAAGAATGGATGGGAGCATTCTGAGTAGAACCCAGTCAATGACATATCTTGGCGTGAGGCTTGATCGTAGCCTGTCCTTCAGAGATCATGTCGATTATGTCATAACGAAGGCTCGAAAAGGTTTGGCAGCAATGAGAGTCATGGCGACTGCCAATATCGAGCAAAGACTGCTATTACTTCTGTTCCAAGGACTTGTGCTTTCACGCATCGAGTATGCCCTGGCCATCCTCACTGTCAGCCCTACACAGATTGGAAGACTTGAAAAGGTACAAAACGAAGCCATGCGCATCATTTTGGGCTGCACGAGAGACACCAGCTGTGTAGCAATGAGATACCTCCTTGACTTCCCGACAATGGAACACAGGATCAAGATCTGGAGAGCTCGTGCATACTTAAAAATAAGTGCAGATGAGCAGCACCCTCTGCATGACGCTGTATTCAGAGAAAAGGGTGACAGGCTAAAGAGGGGCAAATCATGGATGGGTCGGGCGGAAGATGTCGTCGGACAGGTCTGCAGTCTTACCAGTATCAACCCCGGCAAGGAATGGGTGCCGGTGCCTCCAGCTTTTAAGTGTACCTTCTCCTGCATTATCACACTCGACAGACGGTGCAGAGAGCAGAACCCTGCCGCTGTCAATGCAGAGGTTAACGCGCTCATCTATGATCACTCAGATAGCCCCGAAGTGCTCATCTATACAGATGGATCTGTTGTAAAGCAGCAGAGAAGTGCGTGGGCATTTACAGCCCGTTCAGCGGGCCGAACCGTTCAAGAATCCAGTGGTGCCCACTCTATGACCACGAGCAGCATGACGATGGAGGTGATGGCAGTTACACAGGCTTTCATATGGCTGGAATCACAGCATTATACCAACGTGTGTGTACTAAGTGATTCAATGAGCATGATTCAGAAGGTCGAAGCTGGATCTGTACGTAGACAGTGGACTGAGTCGCTGCGGAAGTCTGTTGTCCGCAAAGTCACCTTCATCTTCGTCCCGGGACATGCGGGAGTCGAGGGAAATGAACGAGCTGATAAATTGGCTGGCTCTGCACCCCCTGTAGATGGCCAGCCCATGGATCGTGCCGATGTTATTAACGCCCTTAAAGATATGGCGAGAACAGAGGATTTTGACGCCAGTGATTCCACATCGCTTTCCAGGATGAAAGACCTGGGAGTAAGAATCGGCACAGCCAGACGAGAGAGGTACATCGGGAAAACAAAGCGCCTCGTCAACCAACACAGAACTGGCACTATTAGCCACCGGACGCTGATGCATATGCTGGGGGGAGGATCTGAGCACCTATGGACATGTCCGGAGTGCAACGAAGATACCCCAACTGATAACTAACTAACTAACTAACTAACTAACTAACTAATTTCTTAATGGCATCTGTGGAATGTGCCTCCACTTTGTTCTTAGCGATCTGTTCATCCTTGTCCTTCTCGTACTGTTTCATTTTGAAGTTATTCTCCAATTCTTTTTCCTTCAGAAGCTTTTCTGTATTCAATTTCTCAAGATTAAAGGGCATCTATTTTTCTCTTAATTGTGCTTCTCTATCTAGTTTTTCCTTATCTGCCGCGATTTGTAATGCCATCCTTTCCTTATCAGCGACCAATTGAGCTGCAATTCTGTCATTTTCTGCGGCTATCCTCTCTTTATCTGCTGCAATTTGAGCTGCAATTCTATCATTTTCCATAGCCATTTTTTCCCTCTCAAATAATCTTTGTCTCTCCTGTTCATCTAGTCGATCCTTTTCCAATTGTCTTACCGCAACTCTTTCGTTCCTTTCGTGAGCTTGAAAATTTGCAAATTGTTTCTCCGACCACGATATAAGATCTGCTCCTGTAAAACCTGCATCTTTCCCAATTGCAACAAAATCCTGTAAAGATGACATGTTTTTATGTTTCTACAATATTCAATAATAATAATCAAAGTGAGAAATGGAAAAAGAAGTTTACCAAACCATAGACATGGCTCATAAGTATTAAAATCGACAGATAAAATCCAAGAAAGTAGAAAGAAATAATTAATAAATTACAATTAGATACATTAATAATGACAAATGACAAATAATTTTATAATAGACACGACCTATAACTCAGCAGTTAAAGTATAGACAGAGTTAAAGTTCTTTAGATTCAAGCATTTATCAAAGAAATCCTATTATTATGTAAACAAATCAATAATGCACCGCGAATAAGAATTCACAGCACAAAATAGCACAAAATTGTGTATCGCGCCTATGACGTCATCACAGTTACGATAATAAAGACAAAATGAATGCGTGCAAAATTACAGTATTTTGACTATAACTAATTACTGACAAACCACAAACAAACATAATACTCAGCTCAAGAATCAGCAAACATTTTCCAATAGTTTGATAGTAGACCAATCCAATCGATTTGATAGATGATTATGTTTGTAATAATTGTGTAGAAATAATCTTCAATAGTTGTCCAATCCAATCGATTTGATATATGATTATGTTTGTAATAATTGTGTAGAAATAATCTTCAATAGTTGTCCAATCCAATCAATTGATATATGGGCTCGATCAGCTAATGTTAATGATGACTACAAGAAGCAACGTGACTTGATTGTTAGAGACAAACTGATCTAACCCCCATGTCATGAGTTAAACGCTGATCCCTGCTTCCTCTACAATGATATTGACCTGACGTTTAACTGCTAGAGCTAAATTGTACAATCACATGTAGGACAGCCCCACTATGCTGACTCCAACATAAATCCAACAACAAAGTCATTCGAGTGAACTGAGATATAATTTATCGCAGGCACCTTCAACAGCAAACGTGAGTCTTGAGTCTTTCGCACCGTACTTTCGCTCTTGCTTCTCCGTCGCTATTCATCTATCTAGACTGTGTGGATAGTTGGGCACCAAGCGGGCCACCTGCCATGATAATGAATGTACAACAAACGCCTACCTTCCACTGTCATATAGGGAATACCAGATATGCCAGCGACCGTGGCATCAGGATAGCCAGGGGTACCTGTAGTCAATTGCCGGACACACCTAGAGCGACTTCATGTGGATATCGAGGACTGGCAGCATTATAACAGCCGGTATTCTGTGACTGGTGTTGAAGCACGTCCTAACTTGTCTTTGCTGGATCACAAACTAAAGCTTCAGTCGTTACGGTGTTAGGTGACGTCGTACCATGACGTCTAAATTGCGTTCAATGTTGGTGCAACATTTGTGCCACTCTTTATCTTCTTCTTTGATGCGATAACTCATCAATTGAATGTTGCATCACTGTCATTTGCCACATGACAGTCACACCCAACTCTGTCAAGATCTGAAAATCTCTCCAAAAAATGCTTCTTCGCGTCATGATTATTTTTTTTTCTCCGGAAAATCGAGGTTGACATCTTCGGCAGTTGTAGCGCAAATCTCTCTGAAACAGTGAAAATGAGAAAACGTTTCTCCTTCCAGTTGTGATTCAAACAATGACAGCTTTCTTCGAAATCCTTTGATGATTCTGTAGAGATCATAGATCAAATAGATAACCTTTAGATTATCCTTTCCCTGAAGTTTCAAATTCAGTTCATTCATGTGGGATGTGATGTCAACCAAAAATGAGAACTTTGACAGCCAGGTAGAATCTAATAGCTGTGGATCAGTTCTATCTTTTTCAGTCAGAAAAACATCTATTTCGTTTCGGAGGTTGTTAAACCGAAACAGGAGTTTACCACTGCTGAGCTACCTCACTGATGTGTGATAAGGCAAGTCACAGAATTCAGAATCAATTTCTTCAAGGAAAGCCTCGAACTGACGGTGATTGAGTGTATAAGTTCACGGCAGAATCGACTGGTTTCAGTACACTAGAAATATCTAAGCATTTCCCACAACGTGCTTGCTGGTGTATGATGCATTGTATGAACAGAGCGCGTTGAATTTGCAAACCTTCCGACTGAGTCCTGATCTGCCCTGTCAGCTCCTTCCTCACTACAGTCATGTTTTCTCCTCCACCAACTGTAACACACTGGAGCTGATTCGACTGACGGTTATAGTCTTGCAAAACTTGTTTTAACTTCCATGTAAATGTCTTTTCCAGTTGTTGTTCTCTGCATGCTGCAAACGGATTCAAACTCCTCCGTTATCTGAAAGTCCAAATTGATAACACAAATTTACACGTTTTAACGTACTCGAGAGATCAGTAGACTCATCCAGCGCCAGAGACTACCACAACAAGTTCCTAGCTTTTTCGCGTATATTTAGCACTATGTTATCTCCGAGTTCTGCTGTTCTCCGCACAACTGAACTTGCCGAAAGGCTGATAGTTCTAAACAAGTCGCCTTTCTCAGGACAATATTCATTTGCTACTTCCATCATACACTCTTTGATGAAGTTGCCATCTGTTAACGGGTTTCCTCGTTCTACCATCGTATGCACTGTTTGTAACTGTATGAGTGACAGTTTCATTTTCGGCAAACTTTCTCGTGAAGAGATTTCTTTATGTTTCTAAATCAAGTTTCATGGACTCATATTTATCGGATCGTAACTATCCAGAAAACTTTGAATATGTTGATAGATGTTTTGTTTCATATTGACGCCGAAGATTTTACTCTTTCAAAACGGCAACACTTTCGCTGCACATTACGCGACTGGTTTTCTGGTTCTTTGTTTCCACAAAGAAGTACTTTATTCCCCATTCTTCATTAGAAACGTGACACTCGGCGTCCACTTTTTTTCTTCTGAGCAGCCATAATGAAGGGTGACGTACACGGGATCTGAAAATGAAAATGACATTGAATTAGAAACATAATTAACATCCTATTGAAACACAAGAAAAGCAGAGAACCAGGAGACACAGGTGAGCTTCGTTTCACCAAAAATACATATAAAGTTTATAAGTACCATTTGGTAATAGAATATTTCTCATAATAATGTGTGCAAAATATATAAATAGGGCCGGCCTAAATAGACAGCCTAGAGCAGAGTTTCTCAGTCAGGGTTCCGCGAGTGGCAACCAGGGTTCTACCGAACCAGACAGAAATCGAATAAATGCAACAATTCTGTTCATCTGGTTTATTATAAAAAGTATAACATACACTTGGATCATCGCACAGAGTTCCTTTAGCACCGTAAACATTTGTGCGAGGATCTTCTCCAACAGAAAGGTTGAAAACCACTGGCCTAGAGACCAGCTTGATTAATACCTTGACTGGGGAATTCTTCTGAGCTGAGGATAATATTTTCGCAAGAACACGAGGCTTCTTTGGCATTGTTATGCAATGTTAATTTATTGCCTCTATGCACACATGTAGTTCACTTACCTATCACTGTCAAACAAACAAATCCTTGTTACACACCTATAAAAATAAAATGGATGAGTGGCAAAAAGAAGAAAATATTTTTGTAGCATCGGACCTGTGTTGACAGCCGGGCGCATCTGAAGGAGGGAAAGATGCGTGTTTGTGCGTTTGCCATTTAGACCGTGGTATTGTCAGAGCGTAGGCAGCACTGCCACGAGCCGAGGAAGGACTTGGGATGGCGCGCAATAAGCAAACATTACAATAAACAAGAAAATCTAGATACAATAATTTATAATTGAAAATAGTAAATTTAAGACCTATAGCAGCCAGGAGGTCTCCGCACGTGTGAATATCTCCTATTATTCTAAACGTAATATTTACATTTAAATATTATCATAACGTCTCGTATTCCATACGTTATATCAAGCAAGTTCGAGTACCGTCGGCGGGCCTGATGAAATAACGTCGTGGGCCGAAACCGGCCAGCGGGCCGTAGTTTGGTGACTCCCCTGGTTTAGATGACTACTTACCCAAGACGACCTTTCAAATGTAAAGACTTAAACTTCTACCTTTGACAGTGTCGGCTGTTGTTGCCTTCACTTCTATCCTGTCTGATGCGTACTAAAAAGAACGCACTACATGTTGCTCGCACACGTCTCCATCATTCACAATAATTTATGTCCTCAATTGAACACACCTTTCGAATGCATGCTCGACCTGACCCTTCCAAGAGTTCCCTCGTTCTAACCTACTGCTCTTTCTCTTCTTTACCTCACCGTGTAGTGGATGATGTGCACTCATTGACTCGCTGGTAGACATGTGCACATCTACTTTGCCGATAAACGTTTGCATGATCGCCTACGTTATTTGATGTTATTAGTATAATTTTTCACTAACATTGTGTTGTTTAGTTCTGTTTTCTCAATAACAAAAAAAAAATGTAATTCAGTTTCTTCTTCTGCTTCTTCTGCGTTCATCCGGATTTTTTTTTTGTTTTTTGGATGTGACTGTGTTGTGCCTGTTTACAGCAGAGCTGCGATCTTGCGCCGTTAGGCCGACACATCCGACTTCTGCGGGCATTTGTTGACCGGGTTAACCTTCCCGGTAATTCAGTTTGAAAACAGTGTACTACAGGAGATATGTGTCAAAGTCTTGCTTAGGGCAAGTAATATGGCTCGTATCTTGACAAGTGTGAGACTAACTATGCTTAGGGCAAGTAATATGGCTCGTATCTTGACAAGTGTGAGACTAACTATGCTTAGGGCAAGTAATATGGCTCGTATCTTGACAAGTGTGAGACTAACTATGCTTAGGGCAAGTAATATGGCTCGTATCTTGACAAGTGTGAGACTAACTATGCTTAGGGCAAGTAATATGGCTCGTATCTTGACAAGTGTGATACTAACTATGCTTATCAAATAACACCAGGCTAACAGCCGATAATATAATTCGCGCTATTTTTTCGCGCACTGCACACATCAGAAATAACACAAGCTTCGCGCAATCACAATTCATAGTATCCAATACATTATAAATGCAAGCAATCAATACATCAATATAACAATACATCAATGCACTCCACTTACAAGTCACACAGACAGGCGTTCCATCTCCAACGTTCATACAGGCTAGCTCTCAAGACATGCATCAAACTCTCAAGCCGCTTTCACACGTCAGTCTCTAACGGCCACCGAGCCTGGTCTCCCTGGACTTTCAGCACACAACACAGTTGTGCTCGCGTCAGCCCGCGTGACCCCTCAATGTTCACGCTGCGTTCCAGCTGACCGCCGACTGCTTAGAATCGCTCAGTGTTAATTGCCTGGCGTTGTTGAAGACGCCGCGTTATAGCTGTAGTGCTTATGATAGATTAGCATTGCATTGTCGGGCGTTGGTGCAGACAACGCGTGATCACTCTGGGTGAGACTCTGACAATAGGCAATGAAGGGACATAAATATAATCTAAATCAATATTAAGGCCAGAAGGGGAGATAACGTTAGCTATGTATTACTGTAACAGATACAGATATTATTTATTGTTAAAAGTAATTGTCATGTGTTACTTTAAGTGCCTATTTAAGAGGAAGTTCTTCTGCAAGTAAGCAATCAAAAACATTTTATTTGCTTTTACTTTCTTGTATTAATCTATCATAAATTTTAAAATTGTATAATATCGCACACTACGATATTACCTTACTTAAAGAGTAATAGATCTCAACAATTAATTGTTTGATCACAATACTAAACAATTAATCAGTATTATTTTTGGCAGGTACACACGTGTACCTTGTAATGGTACTCAGAAAGTACAAAAAAGGGCTGTGTGGTCTCGAGGTATGGTGTTCACCTCGAGTGCTGGAGGTCCCGGATTCAAGTATTTCAGGATCCTCGGCAGTGCTACGGAGTTCGTGCACTGAGCTGAGTTTCTCCGGACTCAGGTTTGAGTTAGGAGGAAAACGGAGCACTTATGGGTTGTACCCGTGTGCCATGATGTTGATCCATCGACTAAACTAAACTAAACTCAGAAAGTTTGGTTAACATCAAAGTGTAGTATCTGCACTTTCTCTTCTCAGGGCTACAAACAGAGGTCAACCGAATGACACACAGGGATGTGGGGACGTGATGGAGCGTCTCTGGCCGCCGTGGGAACAGCGAACCATTAAAAATGGTAACTAGTGGCTGTTAAGATCAAAGTATGAATTTATCCGCACTTGTTCTGGCCAGGGTGTAGAGGCGGTCATCCAAACTGTAAACTCGAAAAATCAAATCACTAACACTGGCATGCTGGCGTTAGTGGACAACACTTTTCCGAAAGGCCCTAAAAAATACATTGTAATTAATGAGGGCAATGAAAAGTTGTCATGTGCATGCCAGATTCGTCACACCAGTGGAAATCATTGGGTAGACAGTATACGACAAAGAACCTACAGCAATCTCCACCACTTGGTGTGACAGTAATGTTAGATATATTTTATCGCAGACCGTCTTGATGCTCCCACTCTTAACACTTAACTTCTACAAGTTCACTAGGGTAGGAAATGGTGAGTCAAGATTGATCTTGTAATTGTGAGCTTATTGCTTCATATCCACTTGTATGTGAATGCCCCGCATATCAGCATCTCATTATTGGAAGATAGGTGATAAATGAGGATACGAGATTGGATATAGTTGCAATAAGGCAAACACACACACACACATGGGACACATGGAACCAATACTAAAGAACGAACCCGTGTCAATAGATACTGAAACAAAACTCTACAGCACAATCTTCGACCTGTCCCCTCCGGGCTTTTCCGATGTCTATCCTGCTGCTCTGTCTCTTGTTGATCTCACCGTGCAGTGTGTGCTGTGCACTCATTGACCTGCTGGTAGATATGTGCTCATGTACTTTGCCGATGGGCGTGTGCATGATCGCCTACGTTATTCGACATGTCACATGATGATTATGATGATGATGAATTCATATTTCAAAATATTAGTCTTATTGTTCACTAACATGTTGTTGTCTATTTCTGTTTTCGCAATAAATGTGCATAACAATAAAAGTACAGTTTAAAACAACTGTACTACAGGAAATGAGACAAGGAGGGAAATTAAATGTAATATAAATCCATTTCAATGCCAGAACGGGAGATAACGATAGCTATGTAACGATAACGATATTTATGTAACAAATACGGTGCTAATTTAATTTTATAAATATTTATAACATTATACTTTTCTCTGTTCATGGAAGCTATCCGAAAATTATGTAACCACACTAACCTTTTATTTGTGTTTTACTATCTTATATTAATCCATGCATTACCGTTTGTATCGTCTAATATCATAGACACTATTATTTTACATATAGAGTGACAGGTCTGAACGATTATATGTTTATCTGTGTTACTACAGGGTGTTTGTTTAATGACTGTGGGGTTTTTGAAAATATTGCCGTCCCAAGTTTTGTAGTGACCTTTTTTATGTTGCATGAACTCCACAGAGGGTGGCTACAATATTTGGAAAGGTAATATCTTCAAAAATCTCAGTCATTAACAAAACATAGAAAAATATATTATTTTGGCAGGTACGCGTGTACTTTGTAATTGTAAATGCGCAATTGTAAACAAATTGCTATGGCAACGCTCCGGTTATAATAACAAACAGTAACATAAAAGCTTATTAATAAGTTTAATGGATGTATAAACTAAGAGAGAACAGCTTAGGTTGGCCGTATTTACAAAAACTATGAGAAAGCATATATTCCTGCATCTGATGGATTATGTATTTATGTTGTTCGCACATGTGTCACTGAACACAACGGCAACGCTCTATGTTATACCCATGCAAAAACAACACACATTACACCTCGTAAATACTCACCGTTTTGTATGAAATAAACTTTAAAAAACAAAAGTGTACCTTAAATGTGTAACTAGTGAGGGTAATGAAACAACGGTGTCGTATGCAGAGCAAATTCGTCCCACCAGTGACCATCATTGCATAGAAAGTATACAAATAAAACGGCAAAGAATCTACAGCAATCTCCGCCACTTGGGATAACAGTACAGTTTATATATATATATATATATATATATATATATATATATATATATATATATATATATATATATATATATATATATATATATATTATCGCAGACCTTCTTGACGCTCTCACTGTTAACTGTGAGAGTAGGCGCTCATAACTTCTACAAGTTCACTAGTGTGGGAAAGAGGGTTACACTGTGATTCAAGACTGGCCATTGTAATTGTGAGCTCATTACATCAGATATTCGTATAGGTGAATGTTCCATATATCTGCATACTGTTATTGGAAGATAGTTGAGAAATCAGAAGACGAAGACGAAATCGAAAATAGACGCAATAAGGCTAACCCTTTCATTGGACAAATGGCACCAGTACTAAAGAACAAACACGTATCAATAGGTACTAAAACTAACTCTAACCAACTATATGCTACCAATGCCAAGCCTGGAAGATGATAGAAAAAGAGAAAGGAACAATTACAAAAACGGAAATGAGATTCGTGACAAGAAAACTCTACGTATCATGAAGAAAGAAAACCATAAATTAAGAAATAAGGACTAAAATGGGGGTTATAACAGCGCCTAGATTTCATTAGAAAGCAACAAGTGAAAGGGTTCGGTCGTATAACTAGGCCACCAAATAACAGTGCACCACAATAAGCAATGATGCATTGACCAAATCGAACCAAACGAAGAGGCCGACCATGTAAACGATGGATAGATTGAGAGTCCCTGGGAGTCTCGATATATGAATCCCATAAACAGACACTTCCTCGCTGTTTCTACTTCACCACGACACAGCAGGGTACAAGACGGACAAGTTGAGATAGGGAGAGATATCAAAACAACAGTTATAATCGTCATGATCATGTGCCTTGCCAACTGATACAGTCGATCATGTATCTCCCCTGAACTCCCAGCTTGCTGCTCTGAAACAGCTCCACTGATGGCATTCCTCAACGATACCTTCGTAGTCCACCAAACATTCTCTTGTTCTGTCTCTACCACTGATGGCATTGTTCAACGATACCTACGTAGTCAACCCAACATTCTCGTGTTCTGTCTCTGTCACTGATGTCATTCCTCTGCGATACCTTCTTAGAACCCACCATTCTCTTGTCCTGTCTCTGACACTGATGGCATTCCTCTGCGATACCTTCTTATTACACCCAACATTCTCTTGTTCTGTGTCTGCCACTGATTGCCTTCCTCAACGACACCTTCTTAGTCCACCCAACATTCTCTTGTTCTGTCTCTGCCACTGACAGCGTTCCTCCGCGATATCTTCTTAGTCCACCCAACATTCTCTTGTTCTGTCTCTGCCACTGATGGCATTCCTCAACGATACCTTCTTAGTCCACCCAACATTCTCTTGTTCTGTCTCTGCCACTGACAGCGTTCCTCCGCGATATCTTCTTAGTCCACCCAACATTCTCTTGTTCTGTCTCTGCCAATGATGGCATTCCTCAACGATACCTTCTTAGTCCACCCAACATTCTCTTGTTCTGTCTCTGTTTCTTCCATTGCTGATTGCTCCAATTGTTCCGATGTTCTTTCTGTACCTATCTTCTCATTGCTTGATGACAGAACGATATATACCTCTTGTGTACGAGGGGGCTTCGCATGAACACCTTGTATGTTTTTGTTGTTGTGTGTGAGGAAATACATTCTGAAAAAGTAAAGAACAAATGCATCATTCTTAGTTGTAGACACCACTGCGTTCAATGCAAGTCATTTAGAGCCGATAAAGTGCTTGGATTCCTGGAGAAAAGCATTCTCTGAGGTCACTTCTCTGTGTGCCTGATCCGGCCGTGAGCACAGAAGGCAAACAGTTTTGAAACTTCCTACTTGACTCATACACTTGCTGGACTGACACGCATGCATCACTATAGTGGACGATGAATGTAAAGAGGTTTCACCCCTTCACTGATTAAAATAAACGGATAACAGACTGTTGCTCTCTTTTGGTGCATGTCAAAAGTGAGGCGCCATCTTTAAAATTTTTATTATTTTTACGGTTTTTTTAAAAACCGGAGGTTCCGTTTTTTTGCCCACTTTTAAGGTTTTTAAAAAATTTAACATTCCCCCCTTAACCCCCAACCCTATTGGGGGGCA
>JACEFZ010015676.1:25000-58091 GCA_014155875.1 Cepaea nemoralis | reverse complement strand
TCTATGACTATGAGTGAACTCTTTATGTTCATGTTACAGCAAGTCAAATCTATGACTATGAGTGAACTCTTTTATGTTTGTGTTACAGCAAATCAAATCTATGACTATGAGTGAACTCTTTTATGTTCGTTTTACAGCAAGTCAAATCTATGACTATTAGTGAACTCTTTTATGTTTGTGTTACACAGCAAGTCAAATCTATGACTATGAGTGAACTCTTTTATGTTTGTGTTACAGCAAGTCAAATCTATGACTATGAGTGGACTCTTTTTATGTTTGTGTTACAGCAAGTCAAATCTATGACTATGAGTGAACTTTTTTATGTTTGTGTTACAGCAAGTCACATCTATGACTATGAGTGATTTCCTTTATGTTTGTGTTACAGCAAGTCAAATCTATGACTATGAGTGAACTCTTTTATGTTTGTGTTACAGCAAGTCAAATCTATGACTATGAGTGAACTCTTTTATGTTTGTGTTACAGCAAGTCAAATCTATGACTACAAATGAACTCTTTTATGTGTGTGTTACAGCAAGTCAAATTTATGACTATGAGTGAAGTATTTTATGTTTGTGTTACAGCAAGTCAAATATATGACTATGAGTGAACTCTTTTATGTTCGTGTTACAGCAAGTCAAATCTATGACTATGAGTGAACTCTTTTATGTTTGTGTTACAGCAAGTCAAATCTATGACTATGAGTGAACTCTTTTATGTTTGTGTTACAGCAAGTCAAATCTATGACTATGAGTGAACTCTTTTATGTTTGTGTTACAGCAAGTCAAATCTATGACTATGAGTGAACTCTTTTATGTTTGTGTTACAGCAAGTCAAATCTATGACTATGAGTGAACTATTTTATGTTTGTGTTACAGCAAGTCAAATCTATGACTATGAGTGAACTCTTTTATGTTTGTGTTACAGCAAGTCAAATCTATGACTACGAGTGAACTCTTTTATGTTTGTGTTACAGCAAGTCATATCTATGACAATGAGTGAAGTATTTTATGTTTGTGTTACAGCAAGTCAAATCTATGACTATGAGTGAACTCTTTTATGTTTGTGTCACAGCAAGTCAAATCTATGACTATGAGTGAACTCTTTTATGTTTGTGTTACAGCAAGTCAAATCTATGACTATGAGTGAACTCTTTTATGTTCGTGTTACAGCAAGTCAAATCTATGACTATAAGTGAACTCTTTTATGTTTGTGTTACACAGCAAGTCAAATCTATGACTATGAGTGAACTCTTTTATGTTTGTGTTACAGCAAGTCATATCTATGACAATGAGTGAAGTATTTTATGCTTGTGTTACAGCAAGTCAAATCTATGACTATGAGTGAACTCTTTTTATGTTTGTGTTACAGCAAGTCAAATCTATGATTATGAGTGAACTCTTTTATGTTTGTGTTACAGCAAGTCAAATCTATGACTATGAGTGAACTCTTTTATGTTTGCGTTACAGCAAGTCAAATATATGACTATGAGTGAACTCTTTTATGTTTGTTTTACAGCAAGTCAAATCTATGACTATGAGTGAACTCTTTTATGTTTGTGTTACAGCAAGTCAAATCTATGACTATGAGTGAATTCTTTTATGTTCGTGTTACAGCAAGTCAAATCTATGACTATGAGTGAACTCTTTTATGTTCGTGTTACAGCAAGTCAAATCTATGACTATGAGTGAACTCTTTTATGTTCGTGTTACACAGCAAGTCAAATGAAGGCGTAGCTGATTTATGGTGCTAGACCCATATTTTATTAAAACAGATCAGCCCTCCAGGAGTGATGTCATCAATATAACCACCAGCCTCCTCCACTTCCTCAGTCATCTCCTGGTAATAACTTCAGGCTGGACGCACTAGCAAGCCCATGTGAGTTTAAAAATGAAACCGCTTCCATGCGGATTCGAGCCCATGACTACAGGACAGGCAGACACGATTATAGCCACCACGCTATCTGGCTCCCATATATGACAGGCTGTTGTCATTTTATTTGGGCCAGTGGTTCCTATTCATGTTTTATATGTATCATGTATACGCCATGTGACAGACAGTATCAATTGACACCATTTCAGTTTTCATTAAAATTAACTCTTCTCTTAAATGCAGAATTCATCCTTTTTGTGTCCCACCCGTCAGTGTACAAGTACTTCTTCAGTGAGACAATTTTGACATTGGCAGGGGACTTATTCGCATTCCCGTGAGTCTATGGGTTTCTAATTTTGTGTTTTCTAGAGTGTTCTTTAATTTATACTCCCTCGATCAATACTGGTGCATGTATTCTCATGTTACTCAACGACCTCAACATTTCTTCAGCGATTGCCATTTGTGGCCACTGCCAGGGGGAATAGGTAACCCTTCAGCGGCTGATGGTGAGAATTTCTCATTTTGTCAAAAGTTAGAAATACGTTTGTGGAATTTTCTTCTTGTTCCAATGTAATGCAAGTAAAGGAATCGTACGAAAGCCTTTAGTGTTCAGTATATGGTGCTAATCTGGTGTGTTTACAGACACCGTCTTGTGCTGGTTGCCATACATTGGTATGTGTTCCGGTCGTTCGAAAAGCAAAGGCAAATTATGTTTTGCATATCCTTTACAGGACATCGCTGTCAACATCAGCATCTTTCAGTGATTGTTGATTTCTTGGCAAGATTACGCTCAGTAGTTTGCCATTACTTTCTGAGTGGCCGGATCACATACCCCGTAAGTTACCAACGCGATTCGAACCACTGCTGATTCTAACCATCGTCATGTTACTTACGAGAGTATACGAGATTACGGAGAAAAGTCGCTAACCTCTAGGCCAGGAAGCCGCCAAAGGCAAACTATTAAACGTAAATTTGCCGAGAAATCAAAAACATCTAACAATAAATCTGGGCTTGACTGCGACGTCGTGTAAATGATACGCAACGAACAACAAACAAACAAACACACTTTATTTTCAAAGGGTTAAGAATTGGGCACGCAGGCCCGTCTAACATTCCGCCCTTCTATCACTCTCTTTCATACATTATTTCATTCACACATCATTCAAGGCTAACAGAGAACAGCAACAATATAAAAGATATGCATTATAAAGGCATGGGCAAAATGCGAACATCAAAACTACACTACTCAGTAATATTAGATATTAAAACAAAGAATCCTCTCTGTGGATGTCGAATACATGACAATCTGATTGGCAGACAAACGTGCTAACCACTGCGTCATCCAGGCTCCATTCTTAATTTTCCCTGTTGTCACTAAGATTTCAAGTTTATTTATCCTCATAACGTGCCTAAAATTTTTTGTCCACGTTTAATATCTATAATAAATATACTGACTCATGTCTGGTCCACTTTTCACATGGGGCAGTGAGGAGCATTTTGTGTGATATTCACTGGCACAGGAACAGAGAATTATGGGGAAGACCCGTTGCCGTGAAGTTGGAACCGCGACCAACTAACTAACTAACTAACTAACTAACTAACTAACTAACTAACTAACTAACTAACTAACTAACTAACTAACTAACTAACTAACTAACAAACTAACTAACTAACTAACTAACTAACTAACTCACTCACTCACTCACTCACTCACTCACGCACGCACGCACGCACGCAGGCACTCACTCACTCACTCACTAACTAACTAACTAACTGACAGAAAGACATATATTTGTGCTTAATAGATTATACTAAGTCTTTGGTAAAGTAAAACATGATGGACTGATTAAAATGTCAGAAGATATCAAAATTGATGGGAAAGATTTAAGAACAATGAAGAATATTTACTGGAACCAAGTAGCAGAAATTAAAATGGGACATAATGAGGGTAGTTAAGAACAGATGAAGCTAGGAGTACGACAAAGGTGTGTCTTGTCAAGGGATCTCTTCTCTTCTCTCTATAGCGAAGTAATAATGCGGGAGATCAAAGAGAAGCCAGGAATACTAAACAGGGGGGTTATAATATAAATAACATACGCTATGCAGATGACACAGCATTGGTGGCGAATAATGCAACAGACCCTACAACACTTGGTTGGCATTGTAGTAACAGAGAGTGCAAAGAAAGGACTCTCTTTTAATATAAAGAAACAAAGAAACAATGGTGAAATCAAAGAAAATTGTTACACCAAAATGTTACATATAAATAGAAGGCAAAATTGTTTAACTAAGTGGATAATTTTAAATACCTAGGGATATTAATAATATCAGATGGAATATGTACAACAGAGATTAAGGGCAAAATACGGCAGGCAAAAGCCCGCATTTCAGAAATGAAGTGCATCTTATTCAATAAGTCACTATCAGTAAATGTAAGAAAGAGAGTGCTGAAATGCTTAAAAGTCGCTTACAAGTCGACAGGGTCGACTTCATCGCACCGGGTTTTATCCCATATGGCTCGGTCCCTTTCCGCAGCGCGGAAAGCGTCGCACAAAGCACGAACTCCGTAGCTTTTAGCGACGACCCACAGGAGTCTCCGAAACATTTAACTCGTAAACCGAAGGGTGCGGCCCGGAATCGAACCCACAACCTTCGGAGCACGAGTCAAACGGCTTGACCACTTCGCCACAGAGACTCCCAAATGAAAATGCTGAAATGCTATAAAGAACCAGTTTTGCTGTATAGCAGCGAATCTTGGCATGTAAATGAACAAATAAAGAAGAACATAGAAGCAACAGAGATGTGGTTTTGAGACGAATGTTGTGAATACCTTGGACTGTCAGAGTAACTAACAACGATTGTCCTGAAAGAGGCTAATGAAACTAGAACATTATACAGTGGTACCTCGGGTTACGAACTTAATTCGTTCCAGAACTCGGTTCGTAACCCGAAACGTTAGTAACCCGAAACATCTAAATCAATGAAATAAAGACAATCCTTTTCAAGATGAAAGAATGGTACTTTTTTTTAAATTAACATACGGTCGTTTACTTGACAAAACGCAAAGAATAGGTATACTTCACGTATCAAATAAAGAGCAAGAAAACAACATAATGAATTAAATGTACAATTTATTATAACAAAAAAACAAAAACAAAAAAAAAGATTTACTCTATCTTTATTACCAAGAAAACGATCGTGGGAAATTGGTCACTTTCTTTGTTATTCTGAATCATTAGTTTCAGGAGTTTCTTGTCGCTGTTTCTTGGCAGCCGACTGGGAATCTTTCTGCACCAAGAAACTATCAAGGGAAATTTGTCGCTTCCTTTGCTGGAGAATCTTTCTGACGTGAGCCATCGCGTTATCATTCATCAGGTTTACTGCCCTGTTAGCAACACGTTTGTTTGGATGATGGTTCACAATGAAGTCTTCAACGTCTGCCCACTTGCTGCAAATTTCTTTAATCCTGGTAGTTGAAACGGTCACTGACTCCTCATCATCGGACGACGGCTCCTCCTTTAATGTCTTTAGCTGTTCATTCTGAAGATCCACAAGCTCATTTGTAGTACTGTTTGTACTGTACGCGATCGTGTGTCTCCAACGTTACACCTTGCTCTCTCTCTCTCTCTCTCTCTCTCTCTCTCTCTCTCTCTCTCTCTCTCTCTCTCTCTCTCTCTCTCTCTCTCTCTCTCTCTCTCTCTCTCCCTTCGTTCGTAACTCGGGGCACTGTTCGTTACCCGAGACATACAATTTTCGAAATTGTTGTTCGTAACATGAATTGTTCGTGACCTGAGGCGTTCGTAACCCGAGGTACCGCTGTATACAACAACAAGAAAGAGACAAACAGCTCTCTTTGGTCATGTGATGAGAAGAGATGTATTGGAGAACATCGTGACAACTGGAAAGATCGAGGGGAAAAGAGGCAGAGGCAGACCAAGAGAAATGATGCTGGATGGTTTGAGACGGTGGCATGGAGGAATATCATCAGCGGAATTGATCCAGAAAAAACTCATAAAAGAGACATTCACACATCTGTTAACGCAGGCACATGTGGAATTGAAAAGACTTGGGAGGAAGAGGGCGGAGAGTGGGGGGGGGGGGCATAAGACTGAAAACCTAGGAGATGAATGATTAGAAATCTAATCAAGCCCAGCACAAGGGATGGCATATTTCTGTGATATAACGCAGCCACACAGGAACAGAAAATATGCACAATTATTTCACCATATGCAGTTGTTCTCTTTGTCTACTTGTTATACAGCACGCCCTTTCTTCACCTGCCTCTCTGTCCTCACACCTTTCCTCTTGCCTTGATGTCTGCGGATTTGATCTCTCCTCGTGAGATGTTCAACGAACGTATACCATCTACACGGGCAGCCAATTCACCCGGTGAACTTTTTTCTTTCAAGACGACTTAATTGCGCTTCATATCTATCATGTTAGTGTACATTTTATGTACACCTGAAGATGACTTTATGTCGAAATATTGTATTGTGAGTATATTTATTTGTGTATGTAGACTACATGGCCGAATGGGTAAGAGTACTCGTTCTTAAACATCCGGTGTACTGTAAAAACCTTCACGTTCGTCCTCCTCTGCTGTTGATGTAGGCGCATATATCTGCATGAAAGTTGTATTATTTGGATGGCCTCTAAGTTTGATATTGAGAGTTCTGTCATTAACCTGGTTATATCCAATTAAAGCTTTTGCTGTTATTTTACCTGAACAGAATGCCACTCCGCTCTAGCCTCAGTCGACTCTACCAGAATATATGAACAGTCTTCCATTTTCAATGTAAAAATTCCCTTTGCATAACAGCGATGTTCACTAAGTACCTAAAATTTGAATATGCAACCTCTCAATCCCATCACATACTATCACAAGCTTTCTCTCATACAGACTTCTCACATTCCATGCTCCTAGTCTCAATCTGCTTCTTAGTCGGGAGTTATCTCCGTCATCACGATTACTATTAGGAGCGTTCATTTGAAATCCGTTCGTGCCGCACCGCGCGTAATTGCGTACGTTGAACATGATCATGTCATAGTCATGTGATAAGTATTGACCAATGAATAAAAGAGCACGTGCTTATCGTCCCATGATGCATAGGTTCTGTTTCTGACCGTTGAGAAAATGGCCGGGTTGATCCAAAATCCGTCCAAAGAAGCTCAAAGAGCGGTGATTCAGTTTCTTTCATTTGAAGGATGTCGACCAGTGGACATTCATCGAAGAATGCAGGCAGCGTACGGTAACAAATGTGTGTCGAAGACAACAGTGACAGACTGGGCACGAATGTTTCGGAAAGGACGTCAGTTCACGACAGATCTTCGACGGCCGGGTCAAGCGCATATTGTTGCAACAGAAAAAACCATCGCCAAAATTGATGCAGCAGTACAGATGAACCGTTGTCGAAGCATACGTTCGCTAGCGAAAGAATTTGATGTGTCAATTGGGACAATTCAAAAGGTCGTTCGTAAGAAACTGCAATATCGGAAGGTGTGTTCACAGTGGGTACCACGGATGTTGACCGACCACCACAAAGAGGAACGCATGGGATGGTGTTTGAACCACTTGCTGCGTTACAGAGTGGAGGGTGATGCATTTCTCTTCCGCATAGTGGCAGGCGATGAATCATGGTGTCACCACTTTGAGCCAAGCAGCAAAAGAGAGAGCATGCAATGGAAGCATGCTGGATCACCAAAAGCCAAAAATTTACAGGTATCCGCTGGTAGCGATTATGCTTAGCTGAATTTTTACCATGAAGGGCTATTGTTGGCCGACTTTAAAGAACCTGGTGTCAACACCAACTCTACCCACTACTTGCAAACACTAGACAAGCTGCAAAAAGCCATCAAGAATAAACGACCTGGCATGCTTTCTTGCGATGTGATTTTGTTGCACGATAATGCTCGCCCGCATGTTGCAAAGGTTGTGCAGGAAGCATTATCTTGGAAGAAGTGGGAAATTCTGCAACATCCAGCCTATAGTCCTGATTTGTCACCATGTGATTTTAATTTGTTCGGACCTCTAAAAAAAGCTCTCAAGGGGCAACGATTTCACACAGATGCAGACGTAATGAACGCGGTAAATACTTGGTTCAGTGAGTGATGTTTTTTTCATGATTTATAGGTTTCTTGGCAAGTTTTGTAGAAGGTAGATTGTTGTTGCTTTCCCTCTGGGCAGTTACTGTATTAGCAGTGGCCATAGCCATAGTCTCTACTGATAAGATACCTGCCTATCGCGGCAGAGTGCAGACAATAACCAACAGCAATCTGTCGGCTGCTCTCACACTCCATAAACGACCTCCGTCCATGGCTGTACGTAACTCTGATGGGGGCGGTGTTTAATGGGGGTGGATGGGGGTGGAGGGGGGGGGGGAACCGCTCAACGGGTACTCCACATTGCCCAAGGGTGTCCAGTAGAATAACAGAGGAAGGGGGCTTCTTACATCTCCTTTAATAGGGGAACTACTGTATATGTTACAGCAAAAAGTTCGAAATTTCGATTTAAAAATCTACACAAAGTATTTCAGGATCCTCGCCGGTGCTACGGAATTCGTGCACTAAGCTAAGATTCTCCGGACTCGGGCTTGAGTTAGGAGTAAAACAGAGCACGTATGGGTTACACCCGTGTGCCGTGATGTTGATCCGTCGACTAAACTAAACGACTAAATGTAATTATGTTACAGGAAGTAAAACAAAGGACACCTTAGGTGTAGTGGGTATGTGGTGCAGGGACCAATACTTGTCTTTATAAATAGATGAGCACTCCAGAGGTGATGTGATCAATATCCCACCTGCCGCAAAACAATTTCCTGGTACTAACTTCAGGCTGGACTGACTTGCAAGCCCAGGTCAATCTAAACAAATCCGACTCCATGTGGAGTCAAACCCATAACTACCGGGCAAACAGACACGCTTATATCCACCACGCTATCTGATTCCCATATATGACAGACAGGTGTCATTCCCTGTGGGTCAATCGTTCCTCTTCATATCTCTCTATGTATTATGTATACGCCATGTGACAGACAACATTACCAGACAACACTCCAGTTTTCTGGAAAATTAAGTCTTCGCTTAAATGCAGAATTTATCTTTGTGTGTGTGTGTGTGTGTGTGTGTGTGTGTGTGTGTGAGTGTGTGCATGTGCATGTGTGTGTGTGCGTGTGTGTGTGTGTGAGAGTGTGTGTGTGTATTTGTGTGTCCCCGACCCATTTAAAGTGCATGTACTTCTTCAGTGAGACATTTGTGACTTTGGAAGGTTGGCATTCCCGTGAGCCTAATTTTCAAATGCAATTTTCTGGAGTGTTCTTTAATTTATACTGCCCTATTTTGTCCGTAAGTGCCGATCAATACGGGTAGATATATTCTCATGTTACTCAATGACCTCAACATTTCTTCAGCAATTGCCATTTGTGGCCACGTCGAGGGGGTATAGATCACCTTTCAGCGGCTGATGGTGAGAGTTTCTCAGTTTATCAAAAGTTAGAAATACGTTTGTGGGTTTTGTTGTGTATGTTAGTCTAAAAAACAAATAATCTTCTATCACGTTTAATTTCTATATTAAATGTACGATTTTCATGTATTTTTGAATGATAATTGCATTCGTTTTAATTTCTTGTACGTCACGATATTCTTTGAATTTTCCTCAGAAATCACACATTCCAAATACCATTAAATGTTTCTCAGATTATCTGCCCATTTGTCCATGTTTAACGTTTATATAACAATATTGGTTATATATAGCATATCAACACGGTTTGTCTTGCTGTAATTGACAGCTTTGTATTGATGAGTATATTTTCCAATTTGCAAAAGGCTAGTTTTGCCATAGCGAAAACATATTCTAATCGCAATTAAAATGACGAAGACGACATTTAGAGGCACACATTCTAACATCCAGGAATATACAACTTGATATGCGGCCCAGAATTCTCAATAATAGCTTGGAGCCAGTCGAATTTATTACATGACTCTGAAATATGGACAATTGATTAACGTGATAAACACGTCTAAGAGCATTTACAATAAAAGAATACAGAAAAATTATAAGAAACTGCTAATTAAAAAAAACGAGACAAATGAAAAATAAAATAATGGATGAGTTAATACAACAAAGACGAATGCATAAAGAAATAGTAGTCCTAAAGCTGCTTTGGTCTAGCCATATCATAAGACACGAAGAAATACAAAAGAAACTACAAGAAGGAAATCTACTGGAAACAATATTACGGGATAGACAAAAACAATATTAATAAAACAGGCATTCACACATCTGTTAACGCAGGCACATGTGGAATTGAAAAGACTTGTGAGGAAGGGTCGGGGAGGGGAGCATAAGACAGGCATCCTAGGAGATGAATGATCAGAAATCTAATCATTACCAGCCCAAGGGATGGCATATTTCTGTGATATAGAAACAACAGAAAATATGCACAGTTATTTCACCATATGCAGTTGTTCTCTTTGTCTACTTGTTATATTGCACGCCATGTCTCTCTGTCCCCCCGTCTTTCCCCTTGTCTTGATGTCTGCCTGTTTGATACCCTTCGGTGAGATGTTCAAAGAACGTATATACGCCTGACACGGGTAGCCATTTCACCCTGTGCATTCATTTATTTCAAGAAGACTTAATTGCTCTGCATATCTGTCATGTTAGTTTACGTTTCATGCACACCCGATGACGACTTTATTTCGAAATATTGTATTGTGATTGTATTTATTTGTGTAGTGTTGGCTACATGGCCGAATGGGTAAGAGCGCTCGTGCCTGATAATCCGGTGTGCTGATTATGAGGTAGCGGGTTCAATGCTTACACCGATCCAGTCCGGACTGAAATAGTGATTTCCCGTCCTTGATTAGAGGATGCAAATTACAAGTATCCCAGAAGCCGGCTTCTGTGTATATATTAACTAAGGAAACGCATTGTTTTGAATTTCCGGAATGCACAATAGTTTGAGTGTTCAGACACTGAGTGCTGACCTAGTTTTCACTCTCCCAAACCACCTTGTTTCAGAGCTGAGTTGAGCTAAGAACCGACATCACTGCACTCAGGTCATTCCCATACGCGCTTCGTCCCCTCTTTCAACAGTCAGCAAAGATTTACACTACTAATCGTTCCACCACTATCCGATTAAATGTTCGCCTGGTCTTCCCTCTCAGTTTTAAGATTCTTCCAGAATCCCTGCCTATCCTCCGAATCCCATTCTTTCCCATACGGGTTCTCAATCTGTTACTGTCTCAGATTATCTTCAAATTCCTCTATTACATTTTGTTATCTTTTCATGTCTTTTTTGGGGAGGTCAGCATGGCCGAATTAATAAGAACCCTCCCTATTAAACTTCCGTTGTGGTGATGCCGAAGTAGCTGGTTCATCCCCTACACCGGTCAGTTGGTCAAAAATGTTGACTTCGCAACCTTGATTTGGGGACGTAAATGACAAGTACCTGTGAAGTCGGAGTGGATTAGCCTGATGGCGAGGGGCACTGGTAATAGAGAAAGCTAATCCAAACGCAAAAATCAGCCCAGTGCACTATAATTAGCAGCACGTGTATGGACTACGCTTGAGTTCAAAGCGAGTGAACGGGGAAAAATATAGTTGTTTATTTTTACCTACCGAGAATATTTTTACCCCCGTTCAGCTGTCATTGTAATGACCTAGTCAGTTAGCATATCATATTATTTGAACACCAGACCCTTGGTCCATCAATGCCCAGAACCTGTCCATAGTATCTCCCTCAGCGTTTAGTAACTGTCGACACTAGTTCTGTATGGTTTGACTATTCTTTTGTTGGCTTCCTGCGTAACGCTCTAGTCTAGCGTGACCCCGGTTCTCTTGATATATGGTGCATTTTTAATGATATAGGGCCTTTGAAAATATTGCCGTTCCAAGTTTTATATTTACCTTGTATGTTGCATGAACTCCACATAGGGTGAATACAAAACATGGACCGCCAATATTTAAAAAGAAAACCCATAGTCATTAAAAATATACCCTATATTTTGGCAGTCCGGTCAAAGTTGCAGAATCACATATATCCCGTGAGTTATCTACTTATCATCGCTCCCTGAGAGATTTCAAGATGTCAGCCTGGTCCATTGCTTGTCCGCTCCCTATAGCAGTCTAGCCCTCAGGACAATCTGCCCGTTCACTTTCTCTTACACCCGCCTGCCCTAGCACTATAATGAAACATATTAATTGTGACCTCCTAGGAGATTCAAACCAGTGCCTTCTGGCCCAGTCCTTCTCCATCTTCATGGAGTCGATGGGGAAAATGCATGCGTGTAATGACCTGTTATATTGGAGCCTTTATTGAATTTATTTTCAGCATTTTGGTTGCTAGATATGCTTCATTTTATTTGCTGTGTTTTCTCTGTGATTTTTTTTTGGGGGGGGGGGGGGGGGTGGGGTTGGGATGGGGGGGGGGGGGGGTCGTTGGCGCTGTATTCCTGTCGCTGATATCTGGGGAAAGGTAACGGCTTGTTCTGTAAGAATGGCTTTTGATTTCATTGTTTTTCAGAGTGAGTTATTGGTGTCTTGTGCTTTAGGTTGGCCACCAGATCTACACAGTGCCATTGCATATTTAAGAACATGAGTACTTTTCGCTGATGGATAAGATGATGAAAGGTAAGTTGAGAAAAGATAATTTGAGAAAAGATAAGATGATAAAATGCATCAATGTCGAGCCCCTCTTTGAATTTCTCTGAGTTTACAATGTTATCCATCGTATCTGATGGTGATTTCAACACCCTTCTTCTTCTTCTACTTCGTCAGTCCGAAGTAGACCCAGAAGTTGGGGTTGATTGCGACGTTCTGTCTGTAAAGGATATGCTACCGCCTGTCTTTAGTGGACTAGACAACTGCAGAGATGAGAAGGGGGGAGGGGGGTGTCGGGAGTTAAATGAAACTATGTTGGACATTGAGGCCTTCAGCATTAATTTTGCTGTTTGTAATTTCTTGGCAATATTGCGTTCAGTGGCTTGCCATTGCTTTCTGAGCGACCGGCGCTCATACCATTCTATGCTAACCAACGCAGGGCAGACTGCGTTCAAAGCGCCCGCAGCTGTGTTTCGAACGCCGTGTGCGGAATTGCGAAATACGTCACCTTCGCCACAGTCCGGCTATAGTTTACTGCTAATCCCCATGTTGCCGTTCGCTCACATGGGCGTCTCCCCATCCCTCCCATCGGGTGGCTAAGCCAATTCCTGTGCTTCTGACGTTATGGACCTTTGGTCCATCGACCCGCTTGAATCACACATGCAGTTTATTCGTTCACATCAAATGCGTTAAGCGCTTAAGACTTATTCAGCCAAACAAGGATTCAGATAAGCAGCCTTTGTGTTTTCATGTAGTGTTTTTCGTGTAGTTGTGTTTGTGTTTATGTTTGTTTGTTCTGTGCTGACGAAGGCTTTGGCGACAACGTCCATTTTGTTTCTTGTAATCGTGTTCTAGTCAAGCTCACAATCTACTTCTCGTCTTCTGGTGATTCATTACCTAGTATTGGTAGTAGCAGTAGAAGTAGTTGTATTATTATTATTATTATTATTATTATTATTATTATTATTATTATTATTATTATTATTATTATTATTATTATTCGTAGTAGTAGTAGTAGTAGTAGTAGTAGTAGTAGTAGTAGTAGTAGTAGTAGTAGTAGTATTAGTAAAGCCGGTCTCCGTGGCCAAAGAGTTGTGAACGCGGTTCGTGAGCCGGGTACTAGGCGTTCGAAACTCAGCCGCGACCAATTTATGCAGCAGACCGTGTCGCGTTGTATTATATCGTGCTGGTATGGGAGCCGGTCGTTCAGAAAGCAATGGCAAACTACTGAACGTAAAAACTCGCCTAGTACATCAATAGCAGCTGAAAATGCTGGTGTTGACTGCGACGTCCTGCAAGGGATATGCAACATTAAAAAAGTAGTAGTAGTAGTAGTAGTAAGTAGTAGTAGTAGTGGTAGTAGTAGTAGTAGTAGTAATAGTAGTAGTAGTAATAATAATAGTAGTAGTAGTAATAGTAGTAGTAGTAGTAGTAGTAGTAGTAGTAGTAGTAGTAGTAGTAGTAGTAGTAGTAGTAGTAGTAGTAGTAGTAGTAGTAGTAGTAGTAGTAGTAGTAGTAGTAGTAATAGTAGTAGTAGTAGTAGTAGTAGAAGAAGCAGAAAAAGAACAAGAAACAAGAAGAATGTTCCCGTTATGCTTATTGTCTAGCATGAAAGCCAGTGTCCCAGAGATGTGATGGCACTAAATCATGTTTATTACACACAAACTTCTGGAGTCCGTATGTCTGCAAACTGTAGGAACAATTCTGGAGAGTGTGTAGTTCCACAGAATTGGACGTCCTAAGGTGCATCTACATGTTACGAACACATTATTAAATTGGTATGCACTGAAAAGCATCCTTGGACATCGCGGTTTCTAAGATCACCTTGGAATGAAAGGCAGATGATAAATGCATATTCAAAATGGTGCTGGAAGAGGCTGTGACGCCACTGAACATGGGGTAAATCCCGTGTATGTCTTGTTGTTGATCCAGCGAAGTAGGTTTTTATTCTGTAAATGGAGTATGTCTAGAGGCAGTGGTTCTCAACCGGTGGAGAATTCCTCCCATCCCTCTCCCGGGAGAGGGGTGAGGAGGGGGAGGGAGGGAGGGGGTAATTAGAGTTTCCAAAGGGGGGGGGGGGGGGGAATTAAGATTATTTCAAGATCGCGTTAATACAAGAACCGATTACTTGATGTTATTTTTCCCTCCATACCTTTACGGTTCTGCACTTCTCGCCCTTCTGAAATTCGTTTTGTAACGTAAGTAGCCCTGCAAATCACGTTTTATGTAGACGTTAAGACTTGTAGTAGTATATGTTATTAAATTTAGCTTTCATTCCCTGGAATAGGAGAGTTTATATGGAGGCAATACAAATGGGAGGGGGGGGGGAATTAACATTATGAACATATGGTGTAGGGGTACATGGGCCAAATATGGCTGCGAACAACTGGTCTGGAGGAAGCGAACCTGACACACATGCATGCCAAAGTCTGACACACTGACCTTTGAGGTAGATAGCTGGATGTGAAGCACTTCCTTCAAACGAGGAAAGAAGAAGAGGAAGGAGAAGATATTGTAAAGAAATCTCTAAAACACACTTAAGACGTTTCCACTGATAAATCGATTTCTTTAAATATATATTTAGAGTGACGTGTACGAAGAAGAAGGAGTTGAAGAAGAAGAAGAAGAAGAAGAAGAAGAAGAAGAAGAAGAAGAAGAAGAAGAAGAAGAAGAAGAAGAAGAAGAAGAAGAAGAAGAAGAAGAAGAAGAAGAAGAAGAAGAAGAAGGGTGAGGAGGAGGAGAAGTGGGAGGTGGAGGAGACGAAGCAATCCTTACCCAAATGCGTGTCGAAGAAGGACACGCTGACCTATGAGGTGTAAAACTAGTTGTAATGTACTTCCCTCGAAAAAAGCACGAAGAAGAAGAGTAAGCTACTGCAAAGCCATCTCTAATAAAACGCTGCCATACATAAAAATTGCTTTGTCAACACAAAACAATATTATTATCCAAGCAAACAGGGCAAGGTTTACAGTGGAGATTAAATCTCAGGTATCAGGCAAGGTTTACAGTGGAGATTAAATCCCAGGTATCAGGCAAGGTTTACAGTGGAGATTAAATCTCAGGTATCAGGCAAGGTTTACAGTGGAGATTAAATCTCAGGTATCAGGCATTTGGCAGCCGCGGTAACGTTGTGGCTAGACACTAGCCTGCCGGACAGAGGTCATGGGCTCAATCCGCATCGGTGCGTATTAAACATTTTAAATTTTACCTTGGCTCGCAGGTTAGCCCAACCTGACATGAGTACCAAGTAATATCTTGGGGAATAAAGGCCGACCGGTGTGATTCCGATCACATCGTCTACAAGTGCCAATTGATCTATACAAATATGGCGGTAGCAACGTATGTCCCACGCGAGGTCGAAACTAAGACCACCGCGGCGACAGGCAAGGGTTCGAGCCACTTTGTCACCATTTATTTAAACTTAGAGGCTCTAAATATACAATGGGTGTGTCCCAAGATAGGCCGCGGTGTACAGCAGACAGTGAGAAGATGCCAGGTGGTGCAGAGGTGGATGAGTGCTGTCATGACTGAGAAATGCTGTGATGTCGGTTCCTAAACCATTCAATCAATCAATCAATGACTGAGAAATAGAGAGACATTTTGTTATTGGCGTTGGCTCGCTTTGACCTCAAGCGTAGCCCATACTGGTACTACTACTTCTAGACTACTGGACTGATTTTTGCGTCTGGATTAGCATTTCCTATTACCAGTGTCCCTAGCCATCATGCGAACCAACTCCGACTTCTGAGCTACTTGTAATTTACGTCCTGAAGTCAAGGACGAGAAGGTAACATTTTAGTCCAACTTATTGGTATAGAGGTTGAACCTGCTACTTCGACATCAGCACATAGGGAATTTAAGAGCAAACGCTCTTATCCATTCAGAAATGCTGACCTATGGAGAGAGGCATGAATGCGGTCCTGTCAAAAAGATAATAGATAATATGAGATTTGAAACGCGTGACCAGTTCTAAAGGAGACAAGGCAAAGAGCAGCAAGGCTGGTAGAAGTTACTAATAGAAAGTACAAGCATCGAAGATATCGTCGGCGATGAAGGGAATGAAGGGCAAAGGCAAAGATGAACCCTGCATCAGTGGAAATCATCTAAAGCACAAAGAACCAGGAAAAGTTCAATGCGCATTATGAACCACCACATTTGTAACCAAGGCTGAAGAAGCCGGTTGAATGATGTGGAACATTTTCTTGTTTTTTTTCCTTTTATTTTCTTCAGAAAATTGGACTAGATTGGATCTAGGAGAAGTTTCAAGTGGATGTAACCACATAGTGGGAGTTTCTAACATTTTAAACCTATAATGACGTAATCGAGATCAATATTTGATATCACGTCTATACAGGCGATTATAATAGTACGGTGTGAGACAACAGTTAGCAGACAAGTATGTAATTGTGTGGAGGCTGCAGAAGAGCAATGAAGATATCTTGAAATAAATTAACTCAGACAGAGAACTGATTACTCGTATAAGAATAACACAGTCCGCATTCTTTCAGCATGTCACAAGAAGGAATATCTGGAATGTGTCGTCACAACGGGAAAACTAGAGGGGAAGAGAGGTTAGGGAGATCAAGAGAGAAGATGCTGGATAGTTTAATATCATAGTATGGAGGAACAGTATCATAAATAATTGACAGTCATGATAACCAACACCACACGGCATGGACTGTAAGCAGAAGAAGATGACAACAAACAACCAAAGAGAGGAGACAGACTGAATGAAGTAAAGCAAGTTGCGTTAACAATCGAAACTACCATTCATATATGACGCGTAGAATTGCTTGTCTCTAATGAGGCAGCTTATGTCTTACTCTCAACTATATAACAGAGACAGTAAGGGTAGTTGTTATACAACTTATCATCAGATTCACCGTACAAATACAGTACCCCTTTTCATGTTACTATAGAAAAGCAAGGATGGGTGGCATACTGTGTAGTTAAGAACTACTTTCAGATTGTATAATCATCCCTGATATGAAACGTATAATCATCCCGTGATATAACACTGCACAGCAAGAACAATTGCTATACAGTGTTCCTCTAACATATAGCAACACTGTTTCTCTCTTACTACTGTATGAGAACAGCGTCTGCATCATAACAATTATGAATCCACGCATTTTAGGGACAGCAAGGATAATTGGAACACTGTGGATGTGAGTGTATGTTAGTGCTATTCGACACAGTTTGTCTGACTGCTGTGTGTGTCCTACAAGGATAGTTAATGAGAATCAATTGGTTCTACAATATTAACGACAGCAGCAGCAACAATAACATCAACAAACACTAACAACAACGAAAATAGCACAAACGAATACATTTAGTAAAGTCTAAGTCATCATAATATATTGATCATCATAACTTGTATTATCAAATAGTGTTAACATCGTTGCATTTGGTAATGAAACATAGTTTACAAAATTGTTCTACTTTTCTGCATGCATGCATGAACACACACACACACACACACGCGCGCGCACGCACGCACGCGCGCGCACACACACGCACGCACGCACGCACGTACATACACACACACACACACATATATATATATATATATATATATATATATATATATATATATATATATATATATATATATATATGTAAAACCATTTTGCACATGGGATAAATAACGAACTGCGTTGTGTGGCAATTACGTCATCAGTGAATTCTGTCTGGAACCTTTCAGAAAGAAAACTCCAGTTTAATACAATTTATGAGCACAGTTGCATTGCCGATGTATGAGAACGTCTGACGTGAATGCTTCGTGCCGTCAGACATTGTCAACGTCAGTTAGCTGGGAACGAGACGTCAACTGAGGACGCTGGGGTTTCAAGATCTGCCCTGTCTAACATTAGGGTCTGTATTGATCACTGGGTAGTATTACCCAGTTGTAAACAGCGGAACGTCTTTGAGAATGACATAACTACAAATTGAGGAAAGTTGACGTCATAGCAGATCTGGTCTGATCATCATCATCATCATGTGCCGTGTTGATAAGCGTGGGAGGTCAGTGTTTCGCCATCCTACACGATTATCAGAGTCGTGGCTCTGTGTTCTTGTCTCGATTATGCCACGTAATTCAAGCTAAAAAAACAAACATTACAACATACGAGCCAAATTCTCGAGTTTATGTCTTCTCATAATGTGCCCAAAAAGTCTTAACTGTCAACTTTAGTTTCTCAAATCATTTTACGGTCTTTATTTGTTTCGTATAGGACTAGCTCATTGGGTTTTCTGTCAGTCCATGGCATTCTTTGCATTGTCGTCTGAAACCACATATCCACTGTCATTTGATGTGTTTCACTTTTTCTACTCATTGTCCGCGCTTCACATCCACACAAAAGTACAGGTCCTCCTCTGTAGTACACCGTCACTCTTTTTCTTAAAAAGATGTAAATTGCTAAGAGAACGAGCGAACAACCGAACGAACGAGCAAACTGTATTAATCCTCTGAGAACATAAAGTTTGTTCGTTCGTTCATTTGTTCTCTTTGCAGTGTACATCTTTTTATTGGTCAATATGTTTTCCATTTTGCAAACGACTATTTTGCCGTAGCGATTCGTGTTCTAATCTCTGCAAGGCACCCAGGATCCGATGTTATGACTGTTCCCAGATAATTGCACCGATTCACTTGTTTAAGAATATTCCTATTTACCCGATGGTATTTCATCTCAGAGACGACCATAATCTATATACTTCTAGCAATTTAATTCTAACCCGAGTTGTGTTGTAACGAGGTATAGACTGGTGGCATATTGAGATTAATTAAATATGTGCATGAATTACAATAAATTATCAATCAAAATATATATTTAGTTGCACGTTCTTTGCAGGGCGTTGCAATCAACCCAGTGTTTATTGTCTAGACAGTTTGAAGTTCAGCAGTTTGATATTGGTTTCTGAACTAGAAGTCAACGCTTATTTCCAAATAACAGGTGTACTGGATGAATCGTCTACAACAAGATTGTTGCATCCACCCGGCGAGGATCAATACTGCTGTAGATGCTACTGTCTAACTCTGCTGACCCTCCTCTATATAATCCATATGTAACAGTTTGCACACCCTCGGCGCTAGATTTTCTTTTTTGGCACCTTTCTGAACTTCTGCGCCGCCTTCCTAGCTATCCATCATGTGCCATGCTGGTAAGCGTTGGCGGTCATGATTCGCCATTTCACGCGATCACCAGAGTCGTGGATCAGCTCAGTGTTCTTGTCTCGACCATGCCACGTGGTCAAGCCATCCAGGTATTTACTTCTCTGTCCTCCCCTCGATCTTGCCAGTTGTCACCAAGTTCTCTAATTTATTTCTTCTCATAACATGTCCAAAAAATATTGACTGTCTACTTCTAATTTCTCTAATCAGTTTATGATTTTCATGTGTTTCTTGTAGGACTTGGTCGTTGGTTTTTCTGTCTGTCCATGGTATTCTTTGCATTCTCCCCAGAAACCACATTTCCACAGCCATCAGATATTTTTCAGCTTGACTGCTCATTGTCAACGCTTCACATTCATACAAGTAGAGTTGAGTTGAGCTAAGTCAAGAACCGACATCACTGCACTCAGGACATTCCCATACGTGGTCAGTCCCCTCGTTCAACAGCCAGCGAAGAGTCATACTACTAATCGTTCCCACCGCTATCTGATTAAATGTTCTTCTGGTCTTCCCTCTTAGTTTTGAGATTCTTCCAGAACCTCTGCCGATTTCCCTCAATCTCATTCTTTCCACATATGGGTTCTCAATCTGTTTCTCCGCCTTCTCCATCTGGTCCCACAAGCGCACGACGACCTCCCCCTTGTCCATAGGCAAGATACCACCAAGAGGTGCATTCCCTGCTAGCCTATCAGCCTGTTCATACCCCCGTACACCCGCATGACCAGGGCAAAATATCCATACAATTCTCACAATCTGTGACCTCTGAAGCGACGAGAGCCACTCCACACGAAACATTCCTTTCTCCACCTTGCTAAGCCTATTCTTTGAATCCGTAATGAACACAATGTGTGTTACAGTAGTCTCCTCTAGCCACCGGAATGCCGCTGTTACTGCCTCCACCTCCATTCTCATGCTGGAGGTCGTAGTCTCATATGCCAGGCTCTCCTATTTCAAGATTCGCCCATTAGCCTTTGCAATAAAGCCTCAGCCACTGCTTCTGTTTCTCACCACTGACCCATCGGTGTAGATGACTATGTCACCTTGATTTGTGTTGCTCTGAATCAGCTGTTGCATTTCAAACTCAGTGCGGCCCGCTGCCCATTCTCTGCACTCACGACCCAGTGTTATTATTACATTGTGCCAGTCCGTCATGTCATCCGGAACTTCAACCCACTCTCTTTCACGATTGATGGTCTCTAGATCCATACAAAACTACAGACTCTATATAACATCTCAACGCTCTTTTTCTCGTAGCAGTTGACATCTTTTTATTGGTCAATATGTTTTTAATCTTGCAAAAGGCTACCTTCGCCATGGCCATTTTTGTTCTAATCTCTCCAACGCATCTCCCATCAGATGCTATGCCTCTTCCGAGATATTTGTACCGATTCACTTGTTTAAGAATACTGAAGGATGTGTTATGGCCTAGCAACGTGTCATACCTAGACTTTTTCTGTTTATGTTTTAATGTTCTTTAATTTTAACTTGATGAGTTGCTGTAGATCTATTTGTGTTGTTCTTGAGGAACATTAGTATAATCGAAACGTCGCTTCGCTGTGTCGTAGTATAACTTATTTTTATGTTATTATTTTATTTGGGTGGATAATTTCATTGACTTTTTCCTCGCCATTTACGTTTACCTTAGTGGAGTTTGTTGTAAGGTGTTTACACTGTCTCTGTGCTTAGTATGTCCCACTTTTTTTGCAGTAGTCACACATACCTGTTTTTATTTCGTATTGCTATATCCGGCTGCAATCGTTGCTTCTCTCAACAGAGGGCGAGACAGGCCACCTATTTCTCTGTGCATTTAAGCCTGTAAAAATGTGTAAAATCCTGTCTGTAAAAATATGTAAAAAACATATATTGGAAACAAAAAGCTGCCATAAGAGTTGATAATGAAGTAAGCCAATATCAGCCTATTAAGAGAGGTGTGAGACAGGGATGCGTTATGTCTCCAGATCTGTTTTCCCTGTATAGTGAAAGTATTTTCAGAAATATTGAAGATATGGAAGGAATCAACATTGGGGGACGATGCATCAATAACATTAGATATGCAGATGATACAGTCTTGATTCCAGACAACGAACGGGACCTGCAAAATTTAGTAGATGCGGTTGTTACACACAGTGAACAATTAGGGTTAGAATTAAATTGAAAAAGACACAGATTATGGTCGACACTAGGAAGAACGACACACCACAATGTAATATACAAGTAAATTGGAATATTCTTCAACAAGTGAATAGGTGCAATTATCTTGGAACAGTAATAACACCTGATGGGAGATGCTTTGAAGAGATTAGAACAAGAACCACCATGGCAAAAGTAGCCTTTAGCAAGATGAAAACCATACTGACCAATAAAAGATGTCAATTGAAACGAGAAAAAGAGTGTTGAGATGTCACATAGAACCTGTACTTTTATATGGATGTGAAGCTTGGACAATGAGCAGTCAGGCTGAAAAACATCTGATGGCTGTAGAAATGTGGTTTCTTAGGAAAATGCAAAGAATACCATAGACAGCCAGAAAGACCAATGAACAAGTCCTTCAAGAAACAAATGAAGATCGTAAACTGATTAGAGACATTAGACGTAGACAGTTACAATTGTTTGGGCATATTATGAGAAGAAATGATTTGGAGAACTTGGTGACAACTGGTAAGATCGAGGGGAACAGACCAAGGGGAAGACCTAGAAGCAAGTACCTGGATGGATTGGCCTTGTGGCATGGTCGAGATAGAAACACGGAGCTGATCCGCGACTCTGGTGATCGAGTGAGCTGGCAGAACATGACCGCCCACGCTTACAGGCATGGCACGCGATTTATGGATGGATTTAAGCTTGTACAACATCATGGCCCCATCACATCAAGCGCAGATTCCCGCTTAAGGACATGTGTTATTTCGCTCCTGACTATCAATACGTTGAACGTGATCTACTCTACAAGTGTTGTTTCGCTCGTTACTATCAATACTTTAAACATGTGTTGTTTCGCTCCTGAACATCAATACGTTAAGCGTGATCTACTAAAGATCTACTCTGCATGTGTTGTTTTGCTCCTGACTATCAATACGTTAAACGGGATCTACTCTACATGTGTTGTTTCGCTTCTGACTATCAGTACCTTAGAGGTTATCTACTCCACATGTGGTGTTTCGCTTCTGACTATCAATACGTTAAACGTGATCTACTAAAGATCTACTCTACATGTGTGCGTCGTTCAATTAAACAATACAATATATTGAACATCCTTTGTATAATTTCCCCCGGACATGCTGGTGGTGTAGGGAAAAGTTCAATTTTACAAATTGGCTGGGTATGCATCACCGGTTGGGGCATTGGAACACGATCAGGCAGTTGTGGTCAGGGCCCTGTGGAAGACCAGATACATCATCATTGCCTGAAGAGAATGGTGCGACAGGGAGTGATCAGAGGATCTGGCCGACATTCAGTACTCAAGGGAAAGGCCAGACGGGCGCAAAAGCAGACTGCAGCTGGTACCAACAGTGTTGGAGCTCTTCACTGGCTGTTGAAGATGAGAAAGGAGCGCACATGGAAATACATCAAATGCTGTGATGTCGGTTCTTGACTCAGTCAACTTAACTCGTGTTTGTGTTGTCAGAGTCTCACCCAGAGTTATAACGCGTTGTCTGTACCAACGCCCGACAATGCAACGCTGATCTATGATAAGCACTGCAGCTATAACGCGGCGTCGTCAACAACGCCAGGCAATCAACGCTGAGCGATACTAAGCAGTCGGCGGTCAGCTGGAACACAGCGTGAACATTGAGGGGTCACGCGTGCTGACTCGAGCACAACTGAGGTGTGTGCTAAAAGTCCAGCCAGACTAGGCTTGGTGGCCGTAACGGACTGACGTGTGAATGCGGATTGAGAGTTTTATGCATGTCTTGATAGCTAGCCTGTATGAACGTTGGAGATGGAACGCCTGTCTGTGTGACTTGTAAGTGGAGTGCATTGATGTATTATTATATTGATGTATTGATTGCTTGCATTTATAATCTATTGGATATTGTGAATTGTGATTGCGCGAAGCTTGTATTGTTTCTGATGTGTGCAGTGCGCGAATAAATAGCGCGAATTATATTATCGGTTGTTAGCCTCGTGTTATTTGATAAGCATATTTAGTATCACACTTGTCAAGATACGAGCCATAGTTCTTGCCCTAAGCAAGACTTTGACAAGTGCGAACGTGGGGTCTACGTCCTTATTAGATTTGAACCGTGAAATACAAAAAAAAAATAGAGTGTTAAATAATTGCAAACATGGCGACTGTTGTCGATTTTTTTATTTTTTTTGTGTGAATCGATTATCTGTATAAAGTGCGAGTTTTGAACAAATGCGAGCGTGTAGGTTATAATTTAACAGATAAATACCATCTTTCGAGTTAATTTAAGGAAACCATAAGTACGGTTTTGGACTTAGTAAATTTTAACCGAGTTATTGAAGTGATAAAAACAAAATGGCGGCCATGTCCTTGAATGTCATTGAGTAGTAGTAGTGTAAGCGGAACGTTTGGAAAGTGTGAAAAGAGAGTTGTTGAGTGTGGTGATACGACTAACAACAATACTTGACGACATACAAACCTACAAAAACTTAAGTGACATTACATACACCACACACTTGCACATGTTCTAATTTCTCTTGCTCCAAAAACAACAGGTTGTTTGGTGTCATCTACACCTGTCCCTCGTAAACTCCGAAATTGTTTGGTCGACCTGAATTAAAAACCAGTGTGGTTCAGGGCAGTACTGAGCAGCCATCGTCCGACACATTGTCCCAGGAGTACTTGAGTATAAAATTTTTTTCTCTTCCTTATATTTTCGTTCAGCAGGCCTAAACATAAGCTGTAAAATTTTGAACTTAAATTACTAACAACGTTATTAATTTTGTGTCTATCTATTTCATCATACATTTTGTTCATCATGTCTAGTTTAAACGAGTACATCGAAATGGGTTTAAAGATGAACTTTTCTGGTGAAGAGTTAAGAGCCTGGAGTGAGAAAAAGTTTGCAGAATACCTCCTATTACAGGAAAAGATTAATGAACGTGATGAGCGAGCAGCCGAATGATCTTTTAAATAGGCAGAATCAGATACTGCTTTGAAACAGGCAGAAGCCTCTTTAAAACTTAAACAGGCAGAATCAGATACTGCGTTGAAACAGGCAGAAGCCTCTTTAAAACTTAAACAGGCAGAGTCAGACGCTGCTTTAAAACTTAAGCAAGCAGAAACAGAGACAGAAATAAGAAAAGCAGAAACAGAGGCAGAAATAAGAAAAGCTGAAATTGTAGCTTAGAGCAAAAGAGAGGAACTTGAAGTACAGCTAAAAATTGAACAGCTGAAAGCAGAAACTTCCAAAGAAAAGGAAGATAGAAAAGCTGACAAAGACCAGCCATATAAGAAATACCAAGGGCTGATTAAAAGTTACACCACAGGTGATTGCATAGCAGCTTTCACACAACATTTTGAATGTATTATGGATCATTACCAGATCCCAAAGTCAGAATGGAGTATAATATACATGAGAAATCTTTCTGGAAAACCTCTGAAAGTGATAGAGTCGATTCCAAATGACCTGAAGAAAGATTATCATTATATTAAGACAAAAATTATGTCTAATTTTCTGCTAGATGAAGCAGGCTACAGAGAACAGTTTGGTAAATTGTCTCCTAAACCAACACAAACGTTCTCTGATTACATCTCAGAAATACAGAATGTTTTTTCTAAGTGGCTGTCAGCAGCCAAAGTGAATGGTAATTTTGATAAATTGACAGATCTTATTTTGAGAGATAAAATTATCACATCTCTCCCACCTCCATTTTCAAAATTTCTATTAGAATGTCAGTGTGAAAGTGTACAACAGATTGAAAGTCGTGGCTCAGGTTATTTTTCAGCCAATAAGCAATGTTTCATTACTGGTCTGACTAGCACAGACTTTGTAGCAGCCGCTACATATGATAGATCTAAGTCATTGCCCTACAACAAACAAAAGCCCTATAGGCAATCTTCAGAACAGGTTAACAAATGCAAATATTGTCATTTGTCACACATCGAAACTGATATGTGTGATCAACATCCTGGTTACATGTCTTACTTACAAAACTACATAGCGAAACAAGACAAAGAGAGAAAGATATACAGACGTGCCACCAAATGCTTCCTTTGTAAAGCGTTCGGCCACTGGCGGGAAGATTGTAAAGCCGAAGCTATGTCCAGAAAGGCGAATGCAGCCATGATTGATAGTTCCTCATCAGAAGATGAAAGTGTAGAAGATCAAACTGTAAACGCAGCACATTCTATTGATGTGTTTCAACACGACAAATGTACTATCTGTGATCAATTTCATGAGGATGGCATTTTGACATGTGGCCATTCCATTCCTGTTACAAATGAGGAAGCCAATTTAGTAGTCAACTCCCAAGGTAAATTAAATATCCACCATGGGTATATTAACGGTAGAGCTGCCACCGTTTTACGGGATAGCGGCAGTACCCTCATTGGCATTAAGAGAGACTATATCTTACCATCACAATATAGTGGTAAATATGTTACATGCAGAACTTTCTCGGGTAACATCGAGAGATACCCGCTTGCATGGGCATACATAAGTACACCATTCCTCACCGGAAAGGTCAAATGCGCAGCATTGACCAATCCTTGTTGCGATGTCATCATTGGTAACCTTCCAGAGGTGAATGATATGCCACATGACAGTATTATATCCACTGTCACTTGTAACATTGATAATACCATTTCACCATCATCACAAATCACCATTCATGATGTATTACCACCTGTAAATGAATGTATGTATGCCAATTCGGCAACTGTCATCACAGGAATGTAGTTGTTTGAATGTAACACCAAGTTGTAATGTACATGATAACCTTGATATTACAAATGCAGTAACCAGATCTACTGCTCAAATGCAAGATCGAATCGATCATACAGAGGCTTTACAGCTAATAAGCCCAGTTGTAACATCTCCTGAAAGAACCAGGGAGAAATTTATAACAGCTCAAAAAGTCGATCGATCGTTACAAAAGTATTTTAAATTAATAGGCCAAAAGCCACGAGTAGCAAAGAACGCTAAATGGTATTTTGCTCTGAAAAACGGAATTCTGACACGGTACTATACCAAAGGTTCTAGCACTACAGAACAAACGGTGCTACCTTCAGAAAACCGCAACCAAGCATTACAGCTAGCGCATGACATACCCTTTGCAGGGCATATGGCGTATGCTAAAACACGAGCAAGGTTACTTACTCAATTCTATTGGCCTAAATTTTGCAGTGATACCAAATTGTATTGCAGATCGTGTGACATCTGCCAAAAGCTTGTTAAAAAGGGGAAACACCCGCAAGCAGAACTGCAAATCACTGATTTGGCAAGTAGACCGTTTGAAAAGATCTCGGTCGATATAGTTGGTCCTCTTAACCACATAACATCAAGAGGAAACAAATATATTGTTACAATAATTGATTTATGTAGTCGGTGGCCAGAAGCCATTCCGATGAAGAATATAACTTCCAAAGACATCATGGAAGTATTCTTTCATATTTTTGCAAGGGTAGGATTCCCTGATACCATCCTTTCAGATCGGGGTAGCCAGTTTATTGCCGCAGCTACACAAGCATTTACTAAGATGTTGGGGGTGAAGCAATGCTTTAACAGCCCGTACCACCCACACTCCACGGGTATCATAGAAAAGATCAACGGCGATCTTAAACATATGCTCTCAAAAGTAACCCAAGAACATCCCGAAGACTGGGACACGTATCTACCTGCTATTTTATTTGCATATAGGGAAGTGCCACATTCCAGCACTGGATTCTCACCATTTGAAATAGTATATGGTGCCAAACCACGCGGCCCATTATCGTTGTACCAGTCTATGCTGACTGAAAGTAAAACCATATCTACACCCATTTCATCGTATGAACATGTAATATCATTGCGCGATAGAATTATGAAATCATGTGTGTTAGCGAAAGAAGCACTACAAAAATCTGGTGCTATCTACCGACAATACGCTAACAGAGGAAATAGAACCATTACTCTGACGCCAGGACAGGACGTTCTTCTTCTATTGCCAAGTGACAGACATCTTCTCACAGACTCTTGGCAAGGACCGTTTAAAGTGTTACGACAAATTTCGACAGTAGATTACGAAATTGCAGTTAGGGACAAACACAAGATTTTTCATATTAACATGCTTAAACCATACTACCACAGGGACAACGAACAAGTAGAGACTACAGCAAGCACAACAATAGTGGACCAGACAGACGACAACGATACTGACGAGATACCAACACCAGTACTGGACACGACAACCAACCTACAGGACATAAAGGTAAATCCCAAACTGACGCAGACACAGACCTGACAGTTGCAGACAAGTATTACAAGAATACAGTACAATTTTTTCTAACAACCCAGGACAGACAGACTTAGTGCATCATCATATTATTTTGACGTCTGACATCCCAATAAAATGCAGACCATATTCCATTCCTATACACTACAAAGACAAATTACACCAAGAAATTATTGACTTAGAAGCAAACCATATCATCCGACGTTCACAATCACATTTTTGTTCACCGATTGTCATTGTGAAGAAAAAGGACAACACAATAAGACTCTGTGTTGACTATAGGAAACTCAACAGCATTACACAGTTGGATTTAGAACCAATGAGCAACTGTGAAGACATACTAACTGAACTGACTGACTCACGTTACTTTACTAAACTTGACATGACAAAAGGTTACTGGCAAATACCTGTACATGCTGACAGTATATATCTGACAGCATTTGCCACACCCTGGGGACTATACGAATGGTGCAAGTTGCCATTCGGGCTAGTTAATGCTCCAGCAACCTTTGTCAGAATGACAAGACGACTTTTGACAGGCATTTCCAACATCATTTGGTACATGGACGACATTTGCATACATACAAAGAACATGACAGACCACATAACAGCACTACAGCAGACATTCGACAGGATTAGACAACATGGACTGACAATAAAACCATCCAAAGTTGATATAGCCTTTCAAGAAATTACATTTTTGGGCTATAAGATCTCAAATGGCTTCATATCAACTGACGATAACATCATGTCTAGAATTTTGAAATTGTCGCTTCCGACAACCAAAAAAGAGTTGCGAAGTGTGTTAGGTCTTTTGAATTATTATAGACAATTTATTCCTCATTTTGCTGAATTGACCAAATGTTTCACTGATTTACTAACAAACAAACATCCAAATGTCATTGTAAATAGCGAATGTTTAAGGCCTGCATTTGCGAAAGTACTATCTTATTTTTCCAGTGAACCTATTCTAAAATTACCTGATCTTAGCACTATTTTCAGGCTAAGATGCGATGCGAGCTCCGTAGCCATTGGAGGGGTACTGCTTCAAGAGCACGACCAAATATTGTACCCGGTATACTACATCTCCCGGAAATTGAACACCAGTGAACGAAATTACCTCACGCCGGAACTTGAAGCCCTCGATCTTGTGTTCTCGGTACGTAAACTTTCGAGATTTCTTTTAGGTAAACACTTCATTATTGAAACAGACAATAGTCCTTTGACATTCATCACCAGTGGTACCCCAAGTAACCACAGAGTGGCCAGATGGTCCCTTCTTCTACAGGACTATAGCTTCGAAATCAGACATATACGAGGCTCACATAACTCACTAGCCGATCTTCTATCGAGATGTCCATACGACTCACCCAATAGCCAGGTAACACCCGAGCACATTGCAGATGGTGTATAAACTGCAACGTAAATAGTGCTCAACACCACAGCCAATTGTGACTTCATGTCAGTTACGCTGTGAAGAACAGTGTGATAGGGAAGATTTAATCTCCCATTGTAAATATATTGTGTACATATTATTATTATTATGTGAATGAATGGGTCGGATAATTGTGAGAGATGTGAAAGAATGCCATTACTATTGTAAATATGTAGTATTATAAGAAATAGACACCACAAGTGTCACAGGACAGTACTACAGGACCCAAAGACTTACTGAGCTTGAACAGCGCCAAGTAATCCTGAGTACATCTACAAAGATGGTCCACGACGTTTTAACAAGTACGAATGATGACCTTGACAACCTAATCCGAGAATAAGACGGAAGAAGCTATCCAACAGCTGATGACAAGATCTGAGTGCTCCGTATATTTAAAGTCCATCTAAAACGAGAGACCTTGAATGTGCAACAACACAGCTCTACACTTCCGTTAGATGTCCATATTAATTTGAAAGTTAGCATACCATACTAAAATGTTTATAAATTTATGACAATTGTATGAAAATTTGGGTATGAAACATTTCCATATACGAAATTGTATATGACGCGTTTTGTTAGATGTAATCTCAGCATCGTAGCTTGATTTACTTTTTCACAAGAGTGACCTTTTGTGCACTTTTGTCAAGGAGGATCAAATTATGACACTAAGAAAGAAAATGTTACTTGTAATTTATTTTGTTGAAAGCATGATAAAATTACTGTCCCTAACTTTTGTTCCATAACCAAGGGACATAACTAAATATTGTTGGTGATGTGTAAATATGTATTGAAACTACCATGTTTGCCTAATAGGTATCACGTCAATGTGACGTCATGTGTATATGGGAAAACTTACCAAAACTGAAGACCTTCATTGGATATTCTATTAGATAAAGGTAGATGTCCAATGTCGGAGTTAGCTTATAGGTAGATACTCACAGGCTAACCTGATTATTTGTAATTTTTCTTTTAGGTTGAGAGGTAGGGGCAAGTTAGCCGTAACCTACCGGACTGGCTGTGTCTCAGGGAGGTAAAAACCATGGAATTGATTGTACTTGACAAATATACTTGATGGGTAGGCATGGGGATTGTATGCATATTGGTTACTAATCACCTGTACATATTAAGACAAACCAAAGGTTTACGTCAGATGAAGTGCAAAGTTCGATTCTGACAAGATAAAGAACAGCTATATAGAGTACATGAAAGGAAAACCTTTCATGAGGAAAAAAAATGGGGGGGGGGAGAATGTCAGAGTCTCACCCAGAGTTATAACGCGTTGTCTGTACCAACGCCCGACAATGCAACGCTGATCTATGATAAACACTGCAGCTATAACGCGGCGTCGTCAACAACGCCAGGCAATCAACGCTGAGCGATACTAAGCAGTCGGCGGTCAGCTGGAACACAGCGTGAACATTGAGGGGTCACGCGGGCTGACTCGAGCACAACTGAGGTGTGTGCTAAAAGTCCAGCCAGACTAGGCTTGGTGGCCGTAACGGACTGACGTGTGAATGCGGATTGAGAGTTTTATGCATGTCTTGATAGCTAGCCTGTATGAACGTTGGAGATGGAACGCCTGTCTGTGTGACTTGTAAGTGGAGTGCATTGATGTATTATTATATTGATGTATTGATTGCTTGCATTTATAATCTATTGGATATTGTGAATTGTGATTGCGCGAAGCTTGTATTGTTTCTGATGTGTGCAGTGCGCGAATAAATAGCGCGAATTATATTATCGGTTGTTAGCCTCGTGTTATTTGATAAGCATATTTAGTATCACACTTGTCAAGATACGAGCCACAGTTCTTGCCCTAAGCAAGACTTTGACAAGTGCGCGTGTGTGTGTGTGTGTTTGTGTGCGCGTGCATGCGCAGTATGTCGATCTTAATGTTTGCACCACCAATTAGGAGTATTCTGTCTACTATTACATGAAACTAACCAGATAATCGTGCCACAAAACTGAACAGCCGAAGGCTTAGCATGAAATCTAATTCATCACTGTCATTACAGTTCCTTTCGTCCTGAAACATACACGTCGCCCAGGCGCACACATTGTCGTTGCACCTCTCTCGCACTCATGAACTCGTCTTATAGTTCATGCTGTGAAGCGTTGGTGATTACGTCTGACCACAGCCCTCTGTCTCTTGTCCTGCGAGTCATTTCTCATACCGAAATTTGTCCATCTAATGATGTCAAACTGTCCAGCATCTTCTCTCCCTCTCTTAATCTCCAGCGACATGTTATGGAGTATGGTCCATGCCAGACAACAGATTTCAACTTTCAATTCTTATAACATGCCCAAATAATATGGACTGTTTTCTTCTGATGAGAATAACCAGTTCATTCTTTGAATTCACTTCTTTCTAGATATTTTCATTGATCTTTCTATCAGTCTCCGGTGTTCACATCATTCTGCTATAAAACCACATCTCAGCAGTTTCCACATTCCCCACTTGTCTACTAATTGTCCATGGCTCGCATCGATACATCAGGATTGGCTCAATATAGCTCTTGGGAACTCTTTTCCTCACTTCGAGTGAGAAAGATAAATTGAAGAGAATATCTTTATCTATTAAATGCTGTCTTTACATGGGGTTTTCTACATTTATCTTACTAAATACAGCTTCCATCAGCGGCTATTAAAGTACCTAAATACTTAAATACATTGATTTGTTTAAGATTTGCTCCATTCAATCATACATGCATACCTCTAAAGACTTCCATAAACCTGCACAATTATGGGTGCCTTCTCTGTAGGTACCTGAAGTATCTCCAACACTGATGTTAGTTAAGGGTAATGACTAATTGCTAGACCAAACAGTGAACTGATTTGTCAGCAAGAATCAAACCAGAGTTCAGCTACGGCGTGCAAGCATTCTACGCCTATATCATGATAACAATTGGATGCACATAAATAAAGTACTGGATGTTAAATTACCTAGTAAATAACAACAAATTTAGTTGCATGTCCATGAGAGGACGTCGCAATCAACTACAACATTCAATGAATCTTTGTGATTGTGTGTGTGTGTGTGTGTGTGTGTGTGTGTGTGTGTGTGTGTGTGTGTGTGTGTGTGTGTGTGTGTGTGTGTGTGTGTGTGTGACTTACTAGACCATTGTTACGTTGAGAAGTTTGTTTACTTAATGACCGAAGCCCATAACATCGAAATCAACGCAAAGCGACCTGCTTCCATATATCTGCAGCAGATTTCGATCTCTCAACTCAGTGTGTCGGGGTTTGTGAAATGTGTTCACTGCCCTGAAACCACAGCACCAACAAACAGCTAATAATATTGAAATAAGGCAGTTTCACAATTCAACCACATATCGAGTGGAGGGTACGAAATTAACACCAACAAACAGCCAATAAATGCTAAAATAAGGCAGTTTCACAATTCAACCACATATCAAGTCGAGAGTTAAAAATCAGCCGGGGACGTTCTGATAGCTGATCACTTTGCGATGATTTCCGTGGAATGACGCGTCGGCCGTTCAGCAATCACCGTCAAACTACCGAACACAAACTTAAATAGTAAATCACAAACGATCAATACATGTTGGGTTGATTGGAACGTCCTGTAAAGACAGCAACTAACTTTTTCAATCCACGA
>JACEFZ010015676.1:10000-20000 GCA_014155875.1 Cepaea nemoralis | reverse complement strand
CACACGATCTCACAGGACCCCCCACCACGTCTGCCGTATCATGCACCACCAATACCGCACCGAGCGATGCAGAACCAGCCAATCTGTCCGCCTGCTCGTGCCCCACACACACCAGCATGAGTGATGTGGCTGATGTGGTCAATGTCACACCAGTCGCCTTTACTCTCAAGATTATTTCCTGGTGCTGGTTTTAAGCTGGGTCGACTTGTAAGTCCAAGATAATACGGGCCTTAATTAGCGATTCGAACAGGCCGTTACCGGATCGGCATGTACACGTGTTAGCCATTGCTCCTCCACAGGTCTTTACAATTGTAATTCAGCTGCATGTCATTTACAGAACGTTGCAATAAACTCCATCCTTTATCTCTATTAATGACTTACTAGCTACATTTAAGTTCAGTAGTCTCCGATTGCTTTCTGAAAGACCGACGCTCATACACTTATTAACAATCAACACAGGGTGGTCTGCTTCTAAATGACCTACAGCTGATTTCAAACGCAATGTGCAGGATTCTAAGTCGCATTCATTACCACTTCGCCACAGATGACAGCACAATTATAAATAAATCCACATTATTAAGGTCTTTGTTTGCCTTATTGCAGTGGTGGTCATGGAGTTTTACACCGGGGTCATGGAGTTTTACACTGGGGGTCATGGAGTTTTACACTGGGGGTCATGCAGGTTTACACTGGGGGTCATGGAGTTTGGAGTTTTACACTGGAGGTCATGGAGTTTTACACTGGAGGTCATGGACTTTTACACTGGGGGTCATGGAGTTTGTCATGAGTCTTACACTGGCGGTCGTGGAGTTTTACACTGGGGGTCATGTTGGAGTTTTACACTTGTGGTCATGGAGTTTTACACTTTTGGTCAAGAAATCTTCATCTGGGGGTCATGGAGTTTTACACTGGGGTCATGTAGTTTTACACTGGGATCATGGAGTTTTACACTGGGGGTCATGGAGTTTTACACTGGGGGTCATGGAGAGGTTGACAAGGTTCGTTTATATCAAGGCCAGGAAAGGAAATCGTTCATTCAGTCAGATATGGAGAGGAGAAAAGATGATAGTTCTCATTTAATCAGACATGGAAACTAAAGGGCAGGACATTCCTGAGCCAGTCAAAGTTGGAAGAAAGATGTGATTTAAATGAGAGAAAGATGTGATTTGAATGAGAGACGTGTGGTTTGAATAAGAGAAAGATGTGATTTGAATGAGATAAAGATGTGATTTGAATGAGAGAAAGATGTGGTTTGAATGAGGGACCGGTGTGATTTGAATGGAAAAAAAAAGATATTTGAGTGAGATAAAGGTGTGGTTTGAATGAGAGAAAGATGTTATTTAAATGACAGAAAGATGTGATTTGAATGACAGAAAGATGTGATTTTACTTTAGCCGGACATACAAGAAGTCGAAATGTCTTATTTTGTCAGAGAAAGGGAAAGAAACAACATTTCTCATCTTTTATAGGTAGACCCAAAAAAAAAAAAAAAATTACACCTTTGATTTACTCAACATTGACACGAGATGACAGTTTAAATTTATGTCTGCCATGGAAAGGAATACCCTGAGAGTGGGTTGACGTTCTCATATAGTCAGAGCTTGGAAGGTATGAAGAAGGGTGTTTCTATTTCATTAGAGAAGAAAGGAGAATTTCTGTCTTGAACAATTGCTGTGTGTTAAATCTTTCCGTCTTTGACAGTTCCTCTTTGTTAACTCTTTCTCTCTTTAACATTTGCTCTTTGATAACTCTGTCTGAATTAGACAGTTGTTCATTTCTTTAATTATAGCCTGGATCAGAAGTGCTTAACACTCATTCATTCATTCATTAGCATGTCCTTTGCAGAACCTCGCTCCCATGACAACCTTCCGGAAAACTTCTCGATCACAAGCAAGATGTCCCGAGTCCGATACACCCATCTGGAGATAATCCACCACATTCCTGCACCCATCTTCTCTTTGGCCTCCTCCTTCCTCTCTTCCCAGGCATATACACCTCCATTATTGTTCTCTCCAAACTTTCATGACGATTCAAGTGACCAAAATATTTAAATTTTCTTTGTTTTATCGTCTGTAATAGCCAACCTTTTTCAATATTCAGCTCTTGAAGTATGGATGCATTTGTTCTTTTCTTTACCCAAGATATTCTTAGAACTCGTCTATAACATTTATATTCAAATGCATTTATGGGCTGTTCAGCTTATTTAGTTAGTGTCCAGGTCTCACAATGCGTATGTTGCAATGGGAAAGATGCATGCTCTTAGAAATATAATTTTTGAAGTTCTATCTGTCCCATTCCATAATTTATTCAGTTGTTTTAGTCTTTGAAAAGCAATAGATAGTCGTCGTTTAATTTCCTTCATTGTGTCACCATTGTTGGTAATCAATGACCCAAGATATGGGGGATGCGTGGTCTCGAGGTATGGTGTCCGCCTCGAGTGCTGGAGGTCCCGGATTCAAGCCACGTTGAGGACAGGGATTTTTTTTTTCACGTGGACTTCTAGTAATAAATTTCCCCTGGTCTCTGGGTAGTGAGATCGGACGCCCACGTGTATTGTTGCGCACATAAAAAATCCCTTGGCAGTTAGAAATAAAAAAAGAGTAGCCTAACGGCGCTGCCCGGGCAAAATTTCGAGTTAAAAATCTACCCAAAGTATTTCAGGATCCTCGCCGTGCTACGGGTTTGTGCACTGAGCTGAGTTTCTCCAAACTCAGATTTGAATTAGGAGTAGAACGGAGCACTTATGGGTTACACCCGTGTGCCGTGATGTTGATCCATCGACTAAATTAAACTAAACTAAACAAGATATTGGAAATTTTCCACCACCTCCGATTTTTCCTCATCAACATATATTTCTTTCGCTAAAGTAGTTTTATCTGTATGCATTATCTTTGTTTTTGCTATGTTAAGATATAAGTTGTAATGTTAAGAATTCCTTTGGGTTGAGGTTATTAGGTTTTCTATACCATTCTGTGATGTGGATAGTAATACTGTATCATCAGCATATCGAATCTCTGGTATTTCATGACCAACAATATTTAGGGCATTGTGTTGCTCTATGGTTAAATCATCTCTAACATTTCTCATTATATTTTCGGCGTACAGGTTAAACAAATAAGGTGACAGCACGCAGCCCTGACAGACTCCTTGCTTGATGTCAAACCAATCTGATGTCTCGCCATCTATTCTAACCGCTGCTTGTTGCTCTAGATGGAGCAAGTTTATGAGTTGTACTACATGTGATGGAAAACCCATATTCCTCATGATTTCCCACAGTTTCTGATGTTGTACACAGTCTTTGACAATGCCTTTGAATAATCCACAATACATGAGAATAGGTTTACATTAATTTCTCTGCACTTCTCTTGTATTAAACGCATATTGAGTATGTGATCTCTTCTTTTCTTCTCTTCCTTATCTAAATCCAGCTTGAACCACGTTAATCTCTTCTTCCAATTTCATTCGAAATCTTCCCATTATGATGTTTAGTAGAACGTTACTTGCATGACTGATCAGGGCAACAGTTCTATAGTTGGTGCTTAATTTCAGGTTGCCCTTTTTGGTATTGGAATGAAGATAGTTCTCTTCCAATCTTTTGGCCATATACCATATTTCCATATCTTTTTACATAATGCGTGATAGATTTGTATGCTTTCTTCTCCTCCCGCTTTAATTAGCTCAGCCGGTATCTCACCGCAACCTGGTGATTTACCATTCTTCAGGTTCTTTATTGCCTATGCAATTTCATCTAATCAGGGTTCAGAAGGAAGTACTGATTTATGATGAGATGGAAAGGAAATGAATTCTCTGATTTAGTCATAAATGTGATACGTTTGATTTAGTCAGTGATTGAATAAATTTTGATTTAAATAAATTTTAATTTAGTCTTATACCGAATATACGTTTTAATCTAATCATAGACTGAATACATTTTAATTTAGTCATAGATTAAAATGAAAACAAAGGGAACATGTCGTTTAGTCAAAGATGGAAAGGAGAAAACAGTTCTGATTTATAATAATTCATTCCCTTGGTGCATGTAAACACAAGAGCCACACAATATAGGTTATACAATTTAATACCTGGCATATTTCCCTGCATACTGCAAAGGTGATATATTATTAGTAATGAATAGATGAATCATATTTTGGATGTAAAAATAACACACATATTCACTGATACTTTCCGATTTAGAGCAATGATATCCCCACTGTTATCGAAGATTTATTAGACTTTCTGTGTGGGTTAAGAACTCAGATTAGCAACTTAAATGATTAAAAATCCGCTAACGATGTGGCATGAGCTACGTGTTTTCACAGAAGGAAAAGAATAAGCTAGACTTTAAGAGATACATGAACAACTAGGGTTAGAATTAAATTATAAGAAGACATAGACTATGGTCATCACTAGGAAGAACGAATGCCACAATGTAATATACAGGTAGATGGGAGAGTTGTTAAATACGTGAATCGGTACAATTGTCTCGGAACAGTCATAACACCGATGAGAGATGCCTTGAATAGATTAGAGCCAGAATCGCCATGGCGAAGTTAGCCTTTAGCAAGATGAAAACCATACTGATCAATAACAAGATGTCAAAAAGAGTGTTGAGCTGCTACATAGAACCTGTGGTTTTGTATGGATATGAAGCGTGGACAATGGACCATCCATTCATCGTGTGCCATGCCGATAACCATGGGCGGTCATATTCTGCCATCTCACTCGATAACCAGAGTCGTGGATCAGCTCCGTGTTCCTGTCTCGACCATGCCAAGTGGCCAAGCCATCCAGGTATTTACTACTCGGTCTTCCCCTTGGTCTCTTCCCGTCGATCTTGCCAGTCGTCACCAAGTTCTCCAAGTCATTTCTTCTCATAACATGTCCAAAATATTTTGACTGTCTACGTCCAATGTATCATGTTACTTGAGAGATTGAAACATTCTGTAGATGAAAGGCTCAGAGAAGAACAAGCAGGTTTCATACCAAAACGGTCATGCATAGACCACATCTTCACCCTCAGAATAATCATTGAAGACTCCGTAGAATTCCAGTCGAAATTAATCACCAACTTTGTCGACTCTCAAAAAGCCTTCAACAGTATCGACCGTCCTTCACTTTGGAATCTACTTAACATATATGGTTTCCCTAACAAATATACCAACGTCATGAAATCTTTCTACAAAGAGACACGTTGCTGCGTAAGAACAGAATCAAGCAACTCTGACTGGTTCTCAGTGGAAACAGGAGTGAAGCAAGGTTGTGTCTTATCTCCGATGATCTTTGCAATAGCTATCGATGGGTCATGCGCAAATGCACAAACAACATAAATATGGGTATCCATTGGGTTGACAAAATTCTAGAAGACCTAGACTTTGCCGACAACATAGTGCTTTTGAGTTAAACACACCCAGATGTCCAAGAGAAAATAAACCATCTCAGGACAAATTGGTCTCCAAATTAACACCGCCAAAACAAAAACTATTGATCTTACCAACAGTTCAGACGGCATCAAATTAAACAACCACGTTCTTGAAAAAGTCAACAGCTTCACATACCTAGGAAGCAAAATGACATCTACAGGGCACTCAACACCAGAAATATCATCTAGAATCGCACTGGCATCTGGTGCCTCAAATAAACTGTCAAACATCTGGAAGTCAAAGGGACTCAGCAAACACATGAAACTTAAAATCTTCAACTCTAGTGTTGCTTGCTTGCTTGCTTGTGCTTGCTTGTGTTCGCTTGCTGTGAACTCCAGCGCGAAGTCCTGTATGCCGGATAAAGACATCCTGTTGTCCAACATCAGTGTGATGTCATACAGGACCTGAGGTTTGCGTGAGTATCCGTTGTCCCATGTCTGGCTTATTGGTGTGCAGACTGGTGGTTCCTCGCCGTGCAGGCAGACACTCTCCGACTTCGGAGGAATCAACGATCCTACTGACTTTAGCTAGGACCCCAAAGGGACCTGTTCCCCAGGACGCTCGGCGAGGACGCGTATATCAATAGGTCTTGGCCAGTATAGAACCCAGCCCTGGTGCCTTGGAAACACCTCTGCGTCCCAACTCTTGTGTGATTCCAGTGTTAACGTATGGATGTGAAAGTTCGAAGTCACCGGTAGCTTTAGATAAAAAATTTGACAATTTTGAGAACAAATATCTTAGAAGAATTCTAAAGCTCCACTTGACAGATTTTAGAACCAATGCGCAAATAAGACAAGAGACTAAGCAAGATATTGTATCCAATTTTATAAGAAAACGCTGTTGGAACTACATCGGCCATGTACCCAGAATGGACAAGACAAGACTCCCCTACCAAGCCCTCAAATAGACACCGTTAGGGAAAAGAAAACTGGGAAGACCAAGAGAGACACTGAGTAGAATCATCATCAGAGAGGGCACATTCAACGCCAAACAAACATCCAACATCTACAACAGGTGGCAGCGACCGCCAGTCATGGATAGCCATGATTTCTGCCCTATGCGCCGCTTTGGGCTCAAGAGCAAAGACTGACTAATTAACCAACTAACGTCTAATGACTCTAATCAGTTTACGATCTTCATTTGTTTCCTGAAGGACTTGTTCATTGGTTTTTCTGTTTGTCCATGGTATTCTTTGCATTTTCCTCAGAAACCACATTTCCACAGCCATCAGCTGTTTTTCAGCTTGACTGCTTGTTGAACAGACTAGCTGAAAACATCTGATGGCTGTGGAAATGTGGTTTTTGAGGAAAATGCAAAGAATACCATGGACAGACAGAAAAACCAACGTCTAAGTCCTACAAGAAACAAATGAAAATCGTGAACTGATTAGAGAAACTAGACGTAGACAGTCAAATTTCTTTGGATATGTTATGAGAAAAATAAATTGGAGAACTTGATGACAACTGACAAGATCGAGGGAAAGAGAACAAGATGAAGACAGAGAAGTAAATACCTAGATGGCTTGACCACGTTGCATGGCCGAGAAAGGAACACTGAGCTAATCCATGACTCTGGTGATCGAGTGAAAATGCGAATCATGACCGCCCATGCTTACCGGCGTGGCACATGATTGATGACTGGAAAGAAATACATGGTAATATTCTCCCTTTTATTCGTTTGGAAATAGCCTTATGTGGAAATGTGTTTTCTCCTTGAACTGAGCTGTCTTCTACAGATACTACAGGCTTCAGTAGAGTTTGACAATCTAGGGATGTGTCCATGTGGAATAGACCTTTCTGCTCTCTCTTTGCTGCACTGTTTTGTTGGTATTTTGCAGTTTTCATTGCATGCCGACTTGTGTTGTGAAGTCCATATTGGATAAATTATGTTTATTAGCCGTATGCTGTAATGCGTGTGCGACAGCAGGTTTTTCTAGTGACTGCTGCTTCCTTCGACGATGAACTATAATTCCAGTGGCGGACTATTGTGTTGGCATTCTGGCAGCGATTTTATGCATGCATGCGTGTGCGTGCTGTTGTTTTTTGTCGGGACTGCTGTCTGTTCGACTTTTCACATGGGGCAGTGTGGTTTTCGTTGGTAAAGTAATGGACTTTATGGGGTGACTTGATGCCGTGAAGTTGAAACTAACAACTAGCATAATTAGCTTTTTTTTTTTTTTTTTTTTTAAATAGTTTTGTTAACTTGTGATAATTTATTTCGTTGTGTACATTTCTGAGTCTAAAGACTGTAACTTGTCCAGTCGTGTCCAGTACGCAACAGTGAACCCGTAATTCAACTGGTGACTTTCCAAGTGTTATTAAGTTTCCTTGTATCTGTTTTCTCTTTTATGTTAGCTTACTATGAAGTCGAGTGTAGTCGACACATGTGCTACTACAACTAGAAGCTACTAGTGACCGCACTGAAGTAATTTTGTATTACCAGTGTCCATCGCTATCATACCGACTTAAGAGGTACTCGTAATTTACACCCCCAAGTCAAGGGCGAGACGTCAATATAAAAGTCCAGCTGACCGACATGTGGCATGAGTCCACGACACCGTGGACACATGAGAAAGCTTTACAGACTTCTCAGCCGAGGTTCAACTTTCCGTGTTGGTAACTGGGATATCTGGTTGTTGTGCCTGGGCGACGTCTCTGATCAGTTTGTCAGACTTCTCATGTCCTGATATGTCACAATGGGATGTCATCCACAGCAGAGTAGTTTTACATGGCTAACATATTCGGGACAACAGATCGTGTAGAACTGGGTGTTGTTGGAGAAGCAGACAATGCTTCTCTAGGAATTACTCGTACTAACTGGTGTATATTGTCTTCTGATTTCACGATTAAAGCCAGGTAATTACCAGGGTGATATAAACGTCCAAGAATTCCTCAGAGGTAAGCAATAATGAAGGATTGTGTGGTCTAACCATAATTATCGGCGTCAAGGTACTTTACAGGCAAATATGGAACGCAAAATCGTTTGGTATAAGATTACATGGCTCAATGGAAGCTACAGAGATGTTTTATAAACGAATTATGATAAAACTTTGGACGGATAGAAAAAGTAATGAAGATATATTGCATGAATTTAACTCAAAAGAGAACTGGTTACTCGCTTCAGAAAAAACCCAGTTCATATTCTTTGGGCATATCATGAGAAAATGAATGCTCGAGTCCGTCATCACAACGGTAAGGATGGAGGGAAGAGGAGGCAGGAGGAGTCCAAGAAAGAAGATGCTGAACTGTCTAACATCATGACATGGGTAAACATCAGTGTCAGGGATGAATGGCAATACGTGGACAGAAGTCTGTGGACAGACATGATCACCAACGCCCACAATATGAACTATAAGAAGATTGGTAGTACGTGGACACAAAGCTGTAGGCAGACATGGTCACCAATGCTACACGATGACATGGGAAGACAAGGAGCCTATTCTTTGTCCGAATGCGTGAAAACCTGTCTATGAAACCTAGTTCAACAATGGAGTCAGCGTTGATATACAGACCTTTATGACAATGCATGAATTGACAACTTCAAAGCAGCCTTGAATCTCGACAGCTTTATGGCGATAGGCACATACTTGTCACGTGAAAAGAGTTGATTATCGAAATATCTTCATTTACAAATGATTTCCCTCTTCGTCTGTTTTCCTTCTTGTGCATGCTTTGATTCTATAATTAGACTCAATGTACCAGTTATCTGCCGGACTTTGATCTCCACAAACACCATGTCCCTCTGTTCATGGGGAGAATTATGTTGTGCTAGTGCGGTTCTGTATAGAATCCCGTATAATGTCCCTCACTTTCAGCTCAAACTATTTAAATATGTATTATCGTGTAGTTCCCACTTTCACTACATTACAAATAGCTCTTAAATTTACAGTGACGTGTTCGCAGTCTAAATATGATTAGATGTTCATGACTTCCCAGCAGTTTCCAATTATAATCATGCATGGAAGTTGGGTATTCTTTTATCTGTTTTTCTGTGTAGAATATTGTATTTTGTTAGCGATACTGGTAGACAATTTCCATGAAATTGACTGAAGTATCTAGCGAGTATGTTGCATATTTAAATGTGGATTGTGGACAAATGTAGATGACATCTTTTCCCAATCAACTGAGGAATTAAGTTTACACTAGAGCATAAGGAAAATCCGCATTCTGGTATGTGCTTCGTGGTTTCAGCGTACTTGAGCTATCACAGATTGATTGGCTAGTATAGCTATAAACTTTCCAGCTTGCACTTGTTAATACGGAAACACTCGCCACGTGCCTGGTCCGCCATGTCGACCATCTTGATTGGAGCATTCGTCTGTTTGTCTGTAACGCTGGCTTACAGACAAACAATCCCGATAGGTAAGTTCATGTGTGTGCTCAGTTCAGATACTTTCATTATTGTAGTGTCTCTAAACTGCCACTTTAGTCACTTTAATGCATAAAATAGGTGAACTGGTTACTCACACCAGAAGTTGCAGCCCATATTATTTGGGCGCGTCATGAGAATGGAAAAGTTTAAGTATGCCTTCATAGCGGGAAAGCTAGAGGCGAGGAGGCAAAGAGAAACTACGCTGGACA
>JACEFZ010015676.1:0-5000 GCA_014155875.1 Cepaea nemoralis | reverse complement strand
CCGGTACATAACTATGGACAAAGAGTTTATAAATCTTTGAAAACGATGCCACAATATGACTATAAGTTATACAGAAAAGTTATGCCCCTTGAAATAACTTTTACAGAGTTAAGTCCCCTGAGATATATGAAATTACAATGAAAAATGAAAAATGAAATAATATTGGGTAAGCAGCCGATTTCACACTAAAAAAATATCACAGTTGGCAGCTCTGGAATGAAAGGAAGACGTGTAGAAAATTTCATCTCAATCGGATGGGCCGTTCGCGAACAAATAAAGGACATACGGACATACAGACAGACAGACAGACAGACAGACAGACAGACAGACAGACGGAGATCGCAATTTATATATAAGATATATATTTATATATATATATATATATATATATATATATATATATATATATATATATATATATATATATATATATATATATATATATATATATATTATTATTATTATTATTATTATTACACATTATTATTATAAATTTATAGTCACTTAACTCACATTATTGTCGTATTTGTCAAAAATCGAAATAACACTGGATTGTCTTGTTCATATATCATCTAACAACCAACTATGCAAACAGACGAGTATGTTGACAGTATTTGCTTCAAGTGACGGGCGCGTCTCATTAACAATATAACCAGCAGAGCTGAACAATCGTTCACATGGAACTGAGTTAGCCGATATGCACAGAATGGTCTTGGCAAGGAATGCCAATTTTGGATATCGATGTTCATTAAGTTTACACAATTGTAGAGGATCAACCGATTCAGCAACTTTCTTCTTCATTGTTTTAACGCAGCAATTCGTCAGAAGAGTTGTTGACATGATCTTCCGTGTCTGATTCAGACTCCATTAGCTTAATACGCTTTTCATTTGGTTCACATATAAGTTCATTGTCAATGTCAGTATCATTCAGTTGCAGCAGTCTCCATCTGCTCATTATGAACATCTGCTGCTATTTGTTGTTCAATTCTTTACCACATTAGTTCATTTTGCATCTTTTGACAAACACTTCAGGTATTTGTAGCGTGGATCAAGTGCTGTTGCAATCTGTAGTATTTCAATACTTGTCATATTAGCTACACGTTCACTGAAGTCATTAATACACTGCTGCCTTAAATTTAGCTATGCAGCCCGGATCATCATCAGTGTACAGTCATTTGCTTTGTCAACGATGATAGCAGTGGCAATACACAGCTACATGAAACATAAATCTTGACCGCCAAGCAGAACCGTGGTCTGATAGAGAATTTGTTCAAAACTTTGACATATTTCGAAATCTTCTCCCAATCTGAATCTGACAGTTTTGGACCTTTGTATTGCTTCTTTTCATCTGACATGTAGACAATTAATGCTTCTCTGGCCTGTAGAAGACTTTGTAGCATAATAAAAAATACTGTTTCATCTTGTTGGTACATCTTGCTGCAGCTTACAAAATGGTGACTAAGTACAATTTTGCAACTCGGTTGTGTTTGCAGCACTATGTTTAAAATGTCCGACAATTTTTCAACATCCGGTTCATTTGTACAAGTGATGGGAGAACAGTTTTCGATTAATCGTTAAAAAAATTAATTGTTAAAATAAATTAACGATTAATCGATTAATTAATCGTTAACTTCCGCAGCCTTAATATATATATATATTATGAGGAGAGACTGGTCGAGTGTATAAGAATGCTGGGTTTTCCTTCTGGAGACCCGGTTTCAAACCTCGGTAAGGTGTGGAATGTCTTGATATAAGTGTTGGATATGAAACAGGTAATAAAACACATTAGTATGTAAAGCCTTCTTTAATTGCTCTGACTTCACCAAGTAGTCCCGTCAAATCTCATGGCTGATTCTTATTGCCAATGTATACGGTTTATTTTCCTCCATTTTTCCATCTATACCGAATTCATAATGAATGTCGAGAAGGTCTTAATGTTTTACTTTGTGAAAAGCTTTTTCAATAGCCCATAACATAATGCCTATCTATGTGTAAAGTTATTTCCATAAGCAGTAACGTAAATCATGCTTGCCAAAGCTTTAGAAAAGCCTATAATATGATTCATTTTCTATCTGTACACTTCTTTCCGTAAGTATCAGCTAAGTGCATGCTTCATTTCCTATTCCTTCTTCCAACTTCCAAGCCCAATTCTTAACCCTTTGAAAATAAAGATTATTCGTTCGTTCGTTCGTTCCTTGTTCCCTTATCTGTAACAAATTCAAAAAAGTGTCTGAAATGGCTAGTCAGATGTTGTAATATATAGTAACAAGTTACGGTAGTTATTATATATTATATGTTCATCTGATGTTATCTCATGTTATGCTTAATGTTATACAGAGCCGTCTCTGTGGTTAAGGTGTTACGGAAGCAATCGTATTCACGCATACCGCGTTCGAAACACAGCTGCGGGCGACTTTGGCATCAGACCGCCTTGCGTTGGTTTTCACTCAATGGTATGAGTCGTACAGAAAGTAGTGGCAACTCATCATGATGATGTGCTTGCCGATAAGCGTAGGCGGTCATGTGTTACCATCTCACGCGATCGCCATAGTCGTGGATCACAGTTCAGTGTTCTTATTTTGACCATACCACATGGCCAAGCCATCTAGGTATTTACTTCTCTGCCCTCCCCTTGTTCTTTTCCCCCCAAACTTGCCAGTTGGCACCAAGTTCTCCAATTTATTTCCTCTCATAACGTGACCAAAATAGTTGCAAACTACGGAGCCTGAACTTGTCAAGAAATCAAGAACAGTTGACTGTGACGTTGTGTAAAGGACGTGCAACCTTACGTTATCGTATGCTTTGTTATGCTATGTTGAGAGATGTCACTGCACATTGGGCATTCCCATAGTCCCAACGGAAATACCAGCGGGCCCGTTGATGTATCAGCTCTATCGCAGGAGGAATTTATGGAAACTCTCGTTGTTCGCTACGAGACAAAAAGACGGACCGCTTACTCCTCCTCGCACTCAGAACTACAAGATGTGATGGAATTAACACTTCACATACCTACAGCTGATTTCTGCCATGGGATTTTTTAAAATGGCAAATACTTACGTTGGAGTGTGAAGTGTGGCGCATCATACATTTTACGCCGTGATAAATGAGACGTTGCCTTTAATTCAATAAAATTTACAGACAATAATAACAATTGTTTCGTTTCCATATTTATGAGGTCGGGTCAACCTGAGTCGTACTGGTCGGACAACAAATCCTGCCTCTGCCGGCGTGTTAAACCGGACCACTGTCTTGGGAGGCAAGCACGCCAACACCTCACACGGTACGGTACATAAACGGCATGTAGCTATAGGTTGATCAGTCTATTTGATTAAGACTTCTGTCATTTGGCATCGCTTGTAGCACTACAATGCTTGATCACAGCCGGGGACATATGCATAGGCAGACTCATAATCAATACATTACCTCTGCATCAGGGAAACGGCGACGGTAGAATGTACCACGCCCAGAAATGGAATAGTCTAGAGGAAAGGGTAGCTTCCTTTGGTTGTGGATAAGGAGGGAAGAAGGCAACATGACGACAAAGGAGTCCTCCTTTGTATAAGAAACTGGGTGCAATGGCAGCGATTGAGGCATAACCGATGGAGAAATAAGATGGTTCTCTTCCGGCCAAATTCATGGTGTCTTAACAATGACAAAGATCACGGATCCATCAGATTGGTCTTCCTGACGGCTGCGCGGCTGCCGGAATGGCGCACATAGCAGCGTATTAAGGAGCATATGCAGCCATTGGTGAACAACAAGCCTGGCATAGCGGGTTCGGATGCACACCATGAAAGTCATCTAAGAATAATGGCTTTGGTGGGCTCACCCTTCGAGAATGTAGAACTGAGGCTGAGACATTCGTGGAAGGAACACATCTGATGATCAGAAGCTTCCTGTTATGCTTACTTCAAGGTGGAGTTCGTATTAATAGCACCCCTACATTTCTACATCTGCTTAAAGAGACAGAGCTTGTAGTCGTGTGCCCGGAGTGCAAGTATTTAGATTATATTTTTTATCAATCAATCAGTTCAGTTCACTTAGTACGGATAATGATCCTCCACCTCCGTCCATCTGCCGTGTGACATCTCTAAGATTACATTGCCTAAAACTATAACGAGTTACTCCTAATTCACTTCTTGCTGACATACGTTTAAACCAAAAAGCCAATGAACTAACAAACGAGCGAAAGAACGAACGAACTTTATTTCCAAATGGTTAAGAATTGGCTCCCAAGCCCGTGTGACATTCTGCCTACTGGGGAATTATGTTGAAGCTGCAGCGATAGAGTTGTATAGAACAGTGGTTCTCAACCGGTGGGGAATTCTCCCCGCCCCACCCCTCCCCCACCCCGGGGGAGGGGGAATTTTAGGGTTTCCAGGGTTGAATTTAAATTATTTCAAGATCGCGTTAATACAAGAACCGATTACTTGATATAGTTTTTCCCCTCCATACTTTACGGTTCTGTACTTCTCGCTCTTCTGAAATTCATTTTATAACGTTAGTAGAACGCAAATCACGTTTTATGTAGACGTCTAGACTTTTTATAGCATGTGTTATTAAATTTAGCTTCAGTTTTTATGTATACTGTGTAAGGGGCGAAAAGAGGGGAGGGATTTATAGAGAGGAAATACGAAAAAGGGGAAAGGGGGAGGGTGGAATTCTGAACATATGGTGAAGGGGTGCATGGGCCAAAAAGGTTGAGAACCACTGGTTATAGAAGAATGCTCAGAGCATCTACAACGGACAGATTAAAAGCGTAAAGGAGATAGATATCTTTAAAGAAATAATTCCACAAAGAGAACTGGGCAATCACATTAGAAAAAAGATAAGCCGCATTCTTTGGACACATGCTGAGGAGGAGAAAGTTAGAGTACGTCATGACAATGGGAAAGTTAGAATGGAGGAGAGGGAGGGGGAGACCAAGAGAGAAAATGCTGAACAGTTTGGCAGAGAAGAACATCGTATCAGAAAAGACCGGCGGGCCCCCCCTTTAAAAC
>JACEFZ010015675.1:22500-57800 GCA_014155875.1 Cepaea nemoralis | reverse complement strand
AACGTGTTAAAGAGATATTTGTTTTAGTTTACACGACCCTGTATGGCTACCATTAATGTAATTTAGTGAAAACTGCATGCGGGTATAACCTATTATATATTCGTTCTAATTAATATAGGCTGTAGCCTTGTGAAAACCAAGTGTGATGATTAGCACTGTTAGTGGAAAACTAGCTAGAGTAGGGAAGTGATACTTGGCTCTGTTAGTTGAGAATAGATTAGTGAAGTGTTGATAAGCTTTACTAGTTGAGAATTGAGTAATGAGGGATAATTGGGATCTTCCCGTAGGTGTCCCTGGTGGGCGGGGTTCCGCATTCTGTTTTGCAGATTTTTTTTTGTCTTTGCCTGATGATAACCTATGTGGTCAGTTCATCTGTCCCTGATAGGTTCATTATATTTTCTGAGCGAGGCCGATGGCCCACGATCATCTAATAGAGATCAGTGACGGGGAGGCTATCACCAGTTGTATGATTTATTTTACAGGTTCCTCTGGTTGGAATGAAGAACCCGGACCCAATGTAACATCCGATCCCGGATAAATTATGATGTAGAGAGATGGGCCAGCAACTTTCGCAACGGAAGAAGTTAATACACATTGCTCGGTGGAGTCTAATGGTTATATGTATCCTACATGAGTGAATACCAATCGTTAACACACCTGAAGTGATGGAGGTTCAGCCCATGTGGAACTAGATCAGTAGGGACTGATGTTCACAGTAGATGAAACCAAACATTGAAGTGTAGTTGTTCCACGTATCAAGGAAATCAGAACTTTCAGACTATATCTAGTGAATAAAGCAAGCCATTTTATTTTATTCTAGATACATTAACTGTTTAATAGTGAGAACTAGTGAACATTTATCAAGAGACAAAAAGACGTGTTAGTAGGACAGTGTTCCATGTTTGTTTTCACTGCGCCGGAATTATGAAGCCGGAGTTTCTATAAACTATTAGGAACAGTTGCGTTAGGAACAATAATAGTTTTTTTTTCCACGGATTATATTTACATGGGATTCAGATCTCATGGTCATCAGAGTTCCTGGAGGAGGACATGTCTGGAGAGAAGGATACGACTTCGGTGAGGTTTATCGTACTGACTCGAATGATGTCCTGTGATCCTTGCCATGATGTGTACACTATGATCCTAAACTTTGACGACTGACATACACATTTATGTTATAGTACACGACACACATTTTCTTCGCATACACGTCTCATATACGTTACACTGTTCTTTTAATAAATTAATCTTTATTAATGTTTAGAAGCAAGAGTTGTTGAGTATGTTGCGTTGGGGAATTATGAGAGGGGGCATAGTACGACAGTGAGAGAGTGATAGGAAAAGGTATCCATTGGCTGATGGAGTGTGTTGGACGGAAGCTGGTGGATTCTCCAGGATATTGATAAGAAAAAAAAATATTATAATGTGGGTGTTGACTCTCTTCACTCCAGGGACGACACTTTAAAGGAGGACACGACAGGGGGGCACGGGCCAAAAAAGGTTGAGAACCACTGTACTAGTAGGAATAACTAGTAATATGGATGGGTGGAGAGAGGGGCGTGACAGTCATATGAATAAGCGGATGGATAGATGACTGGATGGGTGAGTAGAGAGAGGTGCGAGAGAGACAGCATTTTTTTTTATAGATCACCACTCACCATTGCTGGTATTCCAACTCTCCGAGTCCAAAAAAAACCCTTGAACCCTGCTTCACTGTAACTCGGCCGTCATCAGCCCGTGGCTTGGTCGCGCACTCTCATTGATCCTCAGTGACAACTCTCAACGCCGTTCTGAGTTTCACTTCATTTTGTCCCCGATATCGGCGCCTCTATCTCTCTCTTTCTTTTCATCAGAGCTCACCTTACCCGCCTCGCGGGGAAGGAGGGGGTTGATGGACATACCGTGAGGAAGAGGATGGGGAAGTGGCTTGTGCAAACTCCGTGCGCCGTGGAGGAAGAAGACCCCCCCCCCCCCCCCCCCACCCTCATGGTCGTGGCGTGGTGAGAATCGTCATCAGTATGTGATTTGTTAATTGCGGTTGTTGAGTGAATGAGGACGTGCTGCGGGGATTCGTCCGGGCTGATGATGGATTCTGTAATTCTGCTGTGAGGATTCCGTTACCCGGGTGTTGATATGAGTGTCGGCAATAGCAACAGTTTCCGCCGGGAAGTGTTGTTAATTAAGTGCGCAGTAATGTTAATTATAGAGTCGCGGTAGCGCATTGGCTGGCGTGCTTACCTGTCTGGGTTTGAATCTCTCTCTCTCTCTCTCCTCTCTCTCTCTCTCTCTCTCTCTCTCTCTCTGTCTCTCTCTCTGTCTGTCTGTCTCTCTCTGTGTCTCTCTCTCTGTCTGTCTGTCTGTCTCTCTCTGTCTGTCTGTCTCTCTCTCTGTCTCTCTGTCTCTCTCTCTCCGTCTCTCTCTCTCTCCGTCTCTCTCTCTCCGTCTCTCTCTCTCTCCGTCTCTCTCTCTCTCCGTCTCTCTCTCTCTCTCTCTCTCTCTCTCTCTCTCTCTCTCTTCTCTCTCTCTCTCTCAAACTTCCGTTTGCTGATGCCAAGGTAGCGGGTTCAACCCCTACACCTGTCAGTTGGGCTAAAATATCGGACTTCTCTCCTTGACCTGGAGACGTAAATTGCAAGTACTTCAGAAATCGGAGTGGGTTCGCCTGATGGCCAGGGAGACTGGTAATGCAGAAAGCTAATCCACACGTAAAAATCAGTCAAGTGCACTAGAAATTGCACTACGTGTATACGTTCAAAGCGAACCAAAATAAAAAAAAAGGAGGGGGGATGAACTCGTACTTAAAACGTACTGGGTATATAGTTCTAGCGCGCACCACACACACACACACACACACACACACACACACACACACACACACACACACACACACACACACACACACACACACACACACACACACACACACACACACACACACACACACAACACACACACACACACACACACACACACACACACACACACACACACACACATACATACATATATATATATATATATATATATATATATATATATATATATATATATAGGCCGGCACCTTGCGATAATTTGCAAAATGGAGTTATACCTCTACACAGCACACAACCTGGGCTGAGTTTAGACACCACGTGTTGCGCATGCAGCACAATCTCTCTCTCACTAGGCCTGTTTAGTTTACTCCAGACGAAAGGTAACACCAATACGTCTGGAATGAAACAAGCTGTCGGATCAGCAAAGCAGCGCTCTAACTGTCCGCCTGTCGGAGCTTCTATCCTAGACCAGTTGCCAACCAAGGCTTAAGGCCTAGTCTGCTCTGCCATGACAGTTAGTCTTAAGGTTGCATTTTCTCGCACTAGGATAAGGCTTGTACCCTCACAGTTGCGCTCTTCCGCCCGAAGCAGTTGGCAAAATGTGGGGTCTTAGATATGACTGAGCTACCGTATGACAGTAGACGCTACTACCTGATTCTGCTAGCGCTGAATGTTGGCCGGCGCTTACCAAACCCAATATATATATATATCTCGGCACTGGGTAAGTGCAGTGGGGTCAGTATCACAGTGTCTTAACCTTATAGAACGGTTTCTTGTACCCATGTTTAAACTAGGTCAGCCTGGGTCCATGTGTGACCAGGCTAGAGTCCTCAGCTTACACGCATATGTATTGATGGCTTCTCATAGGAGAGAAGGGGTCGAGCGTCCATGTTGTTGGGTGGGCAGACGATGGCTACACCACTGCCGCCAGCCTGGCATGTCATTCTATGAGAGCGAGAGATGGAGAGAGACAGAGAGAAAGATGTGTGGTCGAGAGAGAGAGAGAGAGAGAGAGAGAGAGAGAGAGAGAGAGAGAGAGAGAGAGAGGAGTAACAGACAGATATATAGAGGGAGAGAAGGGAAGACAGATAGAAAGAGACAGAGAAAAGATAGAAAGACACACATCCTCTACCCGTCCCATTACCCACCAACAATCACTCACCCACATATCCTCCTCCACCCACACACCTCCAATCACTCAGCCAAACACACATTCCTTAGCCACACATCCCCCACGCACGCACACATCTCCCCGTCAACTCACATATTCCGCACATATTCAGAGAGAGAGAGAGAGAGAGAGGGGGGGGGGGGGTATAGAAAATTGCCAATTAGAAAGACAATATGTATTCTGATATCAGATTAAAGTCGCCTGTGGGGGGGGGGGGGGGGAGAGACGGAAAACAACCGGCTGGACAACTGAGAATTACAGAGTTTAGAAACTCAGGACTAATTGAATTTTCCGATTATTAATGTTCAGGAACAAAAACATCGAGCTGAGTTCACGAACTGAATGTTGGTATATACACCTTTCTAGCGGAACTTGTATCATTTATCCCCTTGTATCATTTATCCCCTTGTATCATTATACATCTGGCCTTTTCTATTACTATATATCTGGCTACTTGCATCACTATACATCTGGCCTTTTGTATTACCATATATCTGGTCTCTTGTATCACTATATAACCTGCTCCGTGGTGAAGGAGTTACGGACGCAATTCCTAATGCCCTATACAGCTGCGATCGACTTGGAAGCAGAGCACCTTGCGTTGATTTCCCATGAATACTGGTCGTTCAGAAAGCAGTGGCAAACTACTGAACGTAAATTTACCAATCCCAGCATTTATTAACTGATCTTCTAGGCCACATGTGTCAAACTCAAGGTCCGTGGGCCACATCCGGCCCGCCGTACATTCATATCAGGCCATAGAGGTCTCAACCGACGTACAAATATATTCGGCCCAAGAGAGAATTTTAGGCATATATATATATATATATATATAATATATATATATATATATATATATATATATATGTGTGTGTGTGTGTGTGTGTGTGTGTGTGTGTGTGTGTGTGTGTGTGTGTGTGTGTGTGTGTTTTTGGTCACGATATAAAGTGCAAATCAAATTCCCTAATTAGCAGCCTTCCGAATGATAGGCTACCTGAGAGCGTTCTCGCTTCGATCAGAATAAGCGAAAATGAAAGTTGTGTAGTGAATTAGTGTTCGTCGTTATAGTTACCGAGCAACGTTCAGATGCTCGTTTTGAATTGGCGCATTAAAAAAAATGAAAGTAGTGTAATGCCAGGATATTACATCGCCTTTTCCCGCTACGGCTATCCTGATATCAGTCAAGCGTCTGTCGGTAGATGCACACCCTTTTAAAATCAAAGCTAGCCTTTAAAATGACCAAGAGAAAAGTTAATTCTGAAAACAGAGCCTTTCAAAGCCACTGGGAGGCTGAATATATGTTTACTGATATTGGCGGTAAACCTGTGTGTCTAATTTGTGGAGATAATGTGGCTGTGATCAAAGAATATAATCTGAGACGGCACTACGAGACTAAACATCAAGACAAGTTAAACAGCCTGAATGCAGAGCAGAAGCTACAGAAGTGTAGAAGAATTGAAGAGGCATCTAACATCACAGCAGATGTTTTTCACCAAAGCAAAATCTTAAACTGATGCTGCAGTCAAAGCAAGTTTTATTGTGTCAGAGGAGATCACAAAATCAGGCCGACCATTTACAGAAGGAGAGTTTCTGAAGCGCTGCATGATGAAAGTGTGTGACGTCTTGTGTTCAGACAAAAAGCAGATGTTTGCAAAGGTAAGCCTTAGCAGAAATACGGTTGTTGATCGGGTTTGTGAGATGGCCACTGATGTGAAAACACAGCTGATCGATAAAGGCAAAGACTTTGTTGCATTCTTCCTTGCTAGTCGATGAAAGTAATGACACGACTGACACTGCACAGCTCGCCATCTTCATCCGTGGAGTGGACTCCAGTTTGAATGTTACAGAAGAAATATTGGACATGAAATGCATGCATGGGACAACGACAGGAAAAGACATTTTTGACAACGTACAAGTATGTCAAAGTTTAACCAACATGAACCTGCCTTGGGACAAACTCGTTGGACTGACAACAGATGGAGCACCGGCGATGTGTGGCGAAAAAAGTGGACTAGTTGGAAGGATGCAGTTAAAGATGCAGAACTGTACTGGTGAATTGATAGCATATCACTGCATCATACACCTAGGATCGCTGTGTGGTAAAGTCCTCAACATGGAAGATGTAATAAGTATTGTAACACAAACCGTCAACTTTATCAGGTATCATATTAATGTTTAAAAAAGGTTTATTGAATGTTTATCCTGTCCGGCCCGCAACCTTACGTGTGATTTTGAGTTTTGGCCCAGTGAGCGATTGAGTTTGAGACGCCTGTTCTAAGCAATTTTACGTTCGGTAGTGTGCCATTGCTTCCTGAACGGCTGACACTCATACCATTATGAAAACTAACGCAAAGCTATCTGCTCCCAAATGGCTTACGGCTGATATCGAATCCGGGATTGTGACACTTATTTCACCAACCCAGAGCCTTAGTCGCTGACTGAAGTGGCGCTTAATAGGGCAGGAAATATTAGTACCTCGTTAAATCCAGGGAGACTATAGGTTCCAGCGACTGCCATCGGCTGTGACTTGACGATGTGGGTACAATTACTGTAATACTCTGTTTTCCCGGGCTGTGAAACACTAGCAGAGCGAGCTGTTTTCCAGGGCTGTGAGACACTAGCAGGGTGGGTAATGTCGGGAAACGCCACGGGACAATAGTTGTGGTTACATTATTAACTGACCCTCGCGAGAATTAACGCTCGGTAAATATGTGTAGCGGAAGTTGAAGTTGCTGGATATCAGGAGAGGAAGGGTGAGCAGATGAATGAGGAGGGGAATAGAAAAGAAGAAGCCGGAGACGAATGAGGAGAAGACAGTGGAGGAGGATGAAAATGAACAGACGGATAAGAGAAAGAAAATAAAAAATGAGCAGACGAATCAGAAGAAGCAGACGAATGAAGAGGGGGAGTATAATCATCAGACGAAGATGAAGAAGAAGAAGAAGAAGAAGAAGAAGAAGAAGAAGAAGAAGAAGAAGAAGAAGAAGAACAACAACAACAACAACAACAACAACAACAACAACAACAACAACAACAACAAGAGAACAAGAAGAAGAAGAATTAAAATGAGAAAAAGGAAAGGGGGAGAGGTCAGCAGTTGAATAAGAAGATGAAGTAGAATGAGCAGACGAATAAGAAGAAGTAATAGAATGAGCACTCTACTAAGAAGATAAAGTAGAATGGGCACTCAAATAAGAAGACGTAGAATGGGCACTCAAATAAGAAGATGAAGAAGAATGAGCAGACGAATAAGAAGAAGAAGAAGAAGAAGACCAAGAAGAAGAAGAAAAGTCATAGCTTTGAAAGAACAGTACAAGAAGTCATGATTTCACTGGCCGAACAACATCACAGTAGACAATAAAGAGGCATAATAGACGACATGAGCATGCACATACACGCGGCAGAGGAGCATACGGAGGATCGAGACCTTTCTACAGGCAGTGACGAGATGGGCGTTCTACAAAATACTTGCAACCTAATAACTGTATCCACTCGTATATCATTTTTATCCATGGTTGTAAATCATCGCTTATCAAACTGTCAACGCTTATTAAGCTTTGTAATAAAACATATATGTCTGGCTTGCTGTCTGCCTGCTTGCTTCTTTGTTTGTTTGTCTCTCTGTCTACCTAATACCTGTCCATCTGTCAGTCGACGGTCTGTCCGCCCATCTGTCAGTCCACCTATTTATCTGTTGACACATTCATTCTATCCTAACACATATATTTATCTATCAACCTATCCATCGGCCCTATTGTCCACTCATCAATCCATCCACACAGCCATTCATCCCGCATTCCTATCTGCATAATATCAACAGGGGTCACCAAGAAATACCCCCTAACGAACACATAATGAACTGCAATGATAACTCCCCAACACTGAACGCCTTCCCGCTGTGTATTGTCCCAATCATCCGAGAATTTACAAGAATGGCCATTTCAGATGGTTTACAGTGATTAAGCCGATAACCCGTAGCTGAAAGCTGCTTGATTGCCGTTAGAATTATCTCGAAAATAATCAGTACCCCGGGCCCAGAGTGTAGAAGCCTGTTGCCAGCAGAAGAAATCGATGGCAACAAGTCCTGGGTCTTTCTGGAATTCGACGTATATGCATTTCGTTCAATGGCTGTATTTGCGTGTTTACCCGATGTCGTTGCCTGGTCGACGCGTTTGGTGTGGGCTTGTGAGCGCAGGCAGTCGTTACAGTCTTGTGCATTGTTACTTCTTGTTTTCTTGCTGGTATTGACACTTCCTTGCGTGCGTTGAAAGACTTATACGTAAATAATGTACTCATATAATCTCTGTAAGCGATAATCACAAGTTTCTGTGAGCGATGATCAGAATAGTCTCTGTAAACGATGATCAGAATAGTCTCTGTAAACGATCATCAGAATAATCTCTGTAAACAATTTTTTTTTTTTTTTTTTTTCCGCGTTTCCATCCTGTTTCAGGATATTGCGGTCAACACCAGCATCTTTCAGCTGTATGTTGATTCCTAGGCTAGATTACGCTCATCAGCACGCCACGACTTTCTGAGCGACCGGCTCCATACTCTCATAAGTCACTTTTGCGATTCGAACCACTGCTAATTCTCGTCGCGTCACGTGACGAGAGTATTCGGGGTTAGCGGAGAAAGCTGCTAACCCCTCGGCCACGGAGCCGGCCTCTGTAAACAATAATCAGAATAATCTCTGTCAACGATAATCAAAATACTCTCTGTAAACGATCATCAGAGTTTAAAACAATATTTTTCCGTAGTGAATTTGAACATTGAGGACTCAAACAACAGATTGCACGATTTATTGTCAGGCATATTTCGCAGCAACTAGTCACATACATACTGCAGGATTCACCTAATATAAACTAAAGCAATGAGATAAATCGTTCCAGCTGAAATATACAACACACATATTCCCACAGTAATATGAAATGCCCACAGCTGTAATTTTAAACTGGCTCTCATGTCGTATTGTTTGCACAAATTTGATTTTCCTATATGAATAGCAATGACCGCCGCTACATACGTCGCTTTTGTGCGTTAAACAACATACCAAACGCATTGTCTCTATCAATCACTTGACCAGTTTCCATAACATGGCTAGCTGTTGATGACGTAGGTAATCTATGGTCTGTAGGTTTTGCTGAGTAGTTGAGAATAGTTCTGAGTATTAAGAGCGTGCATATCTCCCGTTACAACATGCGGGTACGAAATTTGGACACTGCACCAACCGGTTGAAACAACGCACATTCACCCTTGAATATACGTGTTACTACAGAGTATCAAAAAGGCATTGGGCGGAAAAGAGGGTCTAGCCAACAAGAACTCGATTATAAAGAAGATTGGTTGATGAAGACAACTAAAATTGAAGAATACGGAGTATTGTCAGCATGTAAAAAGACATGAATGTCCAGATAAGATAATTATGAATAAAGGCGTACGGGAACACGCAGACGAGTGAGAATACAACGCTGATGAAATATGTCATAGATAAATCACACATGACTCCAATAGCGGTAGGATATGAGACTTATAATTGAGACGCATTTCGGAAGGCTGTTATGAGGAAACATTCTGCACAGGATAAGCTGGATTATGATGATGATGAGAAGGAGGAGGAGGAAAAGGGGGAGGAGGAGAAATCTGTTTATTCTGTACTAAGCAGCTTACCCTAACATGATCAGTTCGACATTCCGTGATGGCGTGCCATGACGGGTGCCACAAACGATAATTCTCTCTTACAGGCATCTGCTTGTTGTACCAGAAAATGTCTGGGAAGTGAAGGTCGTCAGTATAATATTGATCACCCCTCTGCTGTGTGTCCACCGTGACGAGGTAGAGGGGCTTGTGCGTCCCAATGACCCCAAGAGCTATGCCGACGGTAGCACAGCTACTGGTAGGGCCACCCATGTCGGACAGGTCAAGGGAGAGGGACCAGACGAAGAGACACACAAACCTGCTGCCTTGTAGGTAGACTGGGGACAGTCAAAGGCTAGGGAAAGCACCCCAAATACATGCTTGTCGAAATCGGATGTACTGAGCCACAGGCTTGACAAAGCAGTGCAACGTGAAACCTGCTGCCTTGTAGGTAGACTGGGGACAGTCAAAGGCTAGGGAAAGCATCCCGAATAAATGCTTGTCGAAATCGGATGTACTGAGCCACAGGCTTGACAAAGCAGTGCAACGTAACTTAATTCATGATGTCACAAATCAAAATTAATCGATATGGTGCTAATCCCGTGAAGTCCCATCAGGCGGTGATAGTGCCGGGCCCCCTGCCTCGAGGGGGTCCACCCATGACTACTGGTGGTCACCTTCCCCTGTGCTGTGGAGTCAAGGCACAGAGGAGTAGGTTAAGAGCTATTGACCAAATACCCCGGACACTCAACATACTACAGTGGAATGCCGAAGGAGTTTACAAGAAGAAAGACTCCCTAACACATCGTCTTCATAAAGATAGAATAGATGTGGCATGCATTCAAGAGACACACCTCAACGCCAATCACAAATTCTCAGTCAGAGGATATCAGGCCACACGTTTCGACCGCGAAGGACACAAAGGAGGAGTTCTAATACTTACACGAAATACAATACCTTGCAGCGAAGTATCTGTGATCTCTGACAACCAAACGGAAATTATAGGTGTTGACATAATGATAAAGGACGTGAAAATAAGAATCTACAATCTGTATAGCCCAGCAGATAAGGACCTTACACTCTCAAACATGAAAATAACTGACACAAACTGCATTATTGTCGGAGACTTTAATAGCCGTTCAGAAAGATGGGGATACCCAGATACTGACAAAAGAGGAGATGAATTAGAGGACTGGGAAATAGACTCAAATCTCCATCTACTCAACAAAGCGGATGACACACCGAGCTTCTACTCCAGAAGATGGCTTACCACTTCTACTCCAGACTTAGCTTTCTGCACAGGAGACATCCTCCACAAAATCGATCGCCATGTGCTGGACCAATTAGCAGGTAGTGACCACAGACCAATCAAGCTTGAAATGAATATGGAGTATGTTCCACAGGAGCAAAAGCCCTTGCCCCGCTGGAATTACAAACGAGCAGATTGGGACAGATTTGCCATACTAACAGACAAATATTGTGAAAACATAAATACACGATATGGCAACATAAAGCAAATGGTGGAAAGTCTAAACAGAGCGATAATACAGGCAGCCACTGAGTCCATTCCAAGAGGAGCGAGGAAAAAATTACAAACCATACTGGACTGAAGAACTACAAAGTTTGGAGGACAAAGTTGAAGATGCCAGGAAGACAGCAGAGAGAGAACAAACAATTGAAGCAAACATCTCTCTCAAAGCCATCTCAGCAAAATATAAAAGAACAGTAAATCAAACAACAAGAGATTGTTGGAGGGAAAAAACAGAAAACCTGAATTTTGACAGGGATGGAAATAAACTATGGAAACTAGTGAAAGCCATGAACAATGAAGGACCTAGAAACAAACAAATAACAATTAAACACGGAAATGCCTTGCTTACAGGCAAAAAGGCTGCAAATGCACTAATGGAACACTATGCAAATGCAAACCACATTGATATTACAACCGAACAGAAGAAAGCAGGAAACTATACTAATACCAGTCCCAAAGAAAGGAAAAGACCTGGAAGAACCAAATGGCTATCGACCTATCAGTCTACTGAGCTGTGTAGGAAAATTAATGGAACGCATTATCAATGGCAGGCTAACATGGCATCTGGAAGAAAACAAACTCTTAACACCTCACCAAGCAGGATTCAGAAAATACAGATCCACTGAAGATCAAATAACCTATATAGCTCAGGAAATAGAGGATGCCTTCCAAGAGAAAAAGCACACACTAGCAGTCTGGATAGATTTAGAAAAAGCATTTGATAAAGTATGGAAGGAAGGACTGAAAGTAAAACTGCAAAACATGCATGTTTGTGGAAAAATGTATAAATGGATCAGCCACTACCTTGAGAACAGAACTGCCAGGACAAAAGTACAAGGACAAACAAGCAAAATGATGCTGCTGGAGCAAGGTGTCCCCCAAGGAGGAGTTCTTTCACCAACATTATTCCTAGCATATATAAATGACATCACAGAAAATTTTCCAGCCAGAGTACACACATCCTCCTTTGCAGATGACCTAGCCATATGGACATCTGAAGAATATATTAGTACAGCTAACAGCAGAATACAGCAAGCCTTATTAGCGCTAGAGGACTGGCCAAAATCATGGCTAGTGAAGATAAGTGAGGAGAAAACAACATGCACAGTGTTCTCCCTCTCAAATAAAACTCAGCAACCTAAGCTGGTATTGAATGGAAAAATATTGCGCCATGAAGAAAATCCAAACTATCTAGGAGTCACCTTTGATCGTCGCCTGACATGGAAGACACAGGTTGAGAAAAATCGAACAAGAGCAAGGCAGAGAATGGCAATCATGAAAAAGCTTGCTGGTACAACGTGGGGAGCAGATGAGAAAGTTCTCAAGAAGTTATATACTGGACGGGTGAGGCCAGTACTGGAATATGGCATTGCAGCTTGGGCAACAGCAGCTAAGTCAAACTTTAACAAAATAAGTAGAGTCCAAAACCAAGGAATGCGAATCATAACTGGAAGCCTGAAGACAACGCCTATTAATGAACTAGAAAAGATCACTTGTTTACAACCAATGCAGGATAGAAGAGATAGCAGAGCCCAGCAACAAGCAGAAAAATTTAGAAGATTGACAGACCACCCTATGTACAACAGATTTAATGGTTTTGGAAAGGGAAGACTGAAGCGTAGCAACTTCGTAGAAACTGCAAAACGAAGGATTAGGGCAGATCCTATACTTAACATATCAACAGTCAAGCCCATACACAATGCACACAACTTCCCAGCTTGGAGACAGCAGCAACTGCCTGAGATGATAGAAAACATTCCTGGTATTGAGAAAAAGAACACTCAGCATGAAACCGAAAGAAGAGAAATAACCCTAAACTACATAAAAGAACATTACCCAAGCAGGAATTGGACCCATGCATATACAGATGGATCAGCCAAAAATTCAATAGAGAATGGAGGAGGAGGAATTCTCCTAAATTTAAAAAATGGAGTGAAAAAAACACATTCAATGGCAACTGGAAAATTTTCAAGTAACTTCAAAGCGGAGGTAGAGGCTTTGAAAACTGCAGCAGAAATGCTCCTGATGGAGGAAAATAAAGAGAAGCAAATAGCTATCTTCACAGATGCAAAGTCAGCTGTCTCAATACTCAAGAGCAATAACAGCACAGAACTAACTGACCTAAGAGCAGCACTCCATGGTCTATGCCAGAAATCCAAAAAAGTTGTAATACAGTGGATCCCATCACATTGCAGTATACCTGGAAACGAAGAGGCTGACAGACTGGCAAAAGAGGGCGGACGACTACCACAGCCTGACATAGACATAACCTATAATGAGGCAAAGAGGTTGATAAAAAGCACTTATAGAACCAAATGGGAATCTGAGCATCCAGGCCATGAGAAGGATGATGCATATTACAAACTCGACCGAAGAGAACAAGTAGCAATCTTCAGACTCCGCACAGGACATAACAGGCTGAAATACCACTTGTTCAATAAACTAAAGATAGGAGATACTGATGAATGTAATTGTAGAACTGGAAAAATGACAGCAAAACATTTGCTGCAGGATTGCCCAACGTATGCAGAACAGAGAAAGATATTTTGGCCCACACCTGCTTCATTTGAGGACAAGCTCTATGGAGATATCAACAAGCTCAAGTTGACCGCAGCTTACTTTAACTACATACAGGTTGACATTTAAAGGTGCATGAAGACCCAGAGGCATGAAATGAAATATTGCTTGGATAGCAAATCCATTATGTGGAAAGTCCAAATCGAAAGCTCGCTGTGTGGGCTTCATAAAAGGTGGAAAAGTGTCCTAGTGGCACGAAATGGAATATTGCTTGATAGCAAATCCATTACGTGGAAAGTCCGAATCAAAAGCCCATTGTGTGGGCTTCATAAAAGGTGGAAAAGTGTCCTAGTGGCATGAAATGGAATATTGCTTGGATAGCAAATCCATTACGTGGAAAGTCCGAATCGAAAGCTCACTGTGTGGATGTCATCTGCAGACTGCATACTTCTGGTTTCCGGAAGAACAGCCTATGGTGAACGGAAGGCCCAATATACGGAAGTGAGGCTAAGCAGCCATGTGCAGGACGTGACGATTCCTTGGGTGAGCCTAGTACCAGAGCGCTATGTATCGGCTCTGCAAGTATGGAAGCCTCCTTGGATGGCGGGGAATGCCCATGGTCTGCCCCTGCCTTCCCTTGAGGGCTGACCAGGATCTTTGGCTGTTCTATATGGACCAGCTGGGATGGGGGATAACACCACAACAGTGAGAGTCAAACGTCCTAAGAAACCCCCGGGAAGGTTAACCCGGTCAACAAATGCCCGCAGAAGTCGGATGTGTCGGCCTAACGGCGCAAGAACGCAGCTCTGCTGTAAACAGGCACAACGCAATCACATCCGAAAAAAAACTCCGGATGAACGAAGAAGAAGAAGATATTGATCACCTCACACGTCGTGTACCGAATGGTCTAGAAAATGGCGGGTCTAGCGCCATATTTCCAATACGTCTTTGCAATAGTGCGTTCGGGTTACTATAGTGCGTTCACAAATGTTTGCTCCCGTATACAAACCCATAACTCAGTAACCAACTAAGGGAAAATGATGAGTTTTAGCATATAACCTTATTATGTATCGCACGCACGCACGCACGCACGCACGCACGCACACACACACACACACACCACACACACACACACACACACACACCGTTTGCTCTGACGATTGTACAGCAGATTTATGCTTGTTTGTATGCGGAATATGATTTACGGGTCAGAGATGAAGTGCATATTATGAACTGTATTACAGCTTCACACGGAAACATCAGTTTTCAGTAATGAATATTCGCCGTTGTACACGGGTATTTCCTTATGAGTGACACGTCACACCGTGGAACGGAAGTGTCAGAGCATTACTGTAAATAAGTTTGTTAGGGTGAATTCAATATATTTTCGCCAAAACATCAAAAAATTTCGTAGCTTTCGATAATTTCAGTTGCTTTTGAACCTATCAAAGACATATTCCTAGGGTGGGAGTAAATATAAGACGGCAGGAAAAATATCATAACGATGCAACCGAAACTGTTTTTTTTTAAAATTTCAATGTGAATGAGGTCGAACATTTGTGAACACACTATAACTGCTGATCTCTTGTCGGATTACTGTCACTACATGTTGCCTTTATTGTCCAAAATGCCCACTTCACACATTGTGGTTCGTGCTTTTCATTTCTCAGTTAGTCACGGGGTTTTATGTCTTACGGACACTGAATAACAATCCTAGCCTGTACAGTTCGTGCGTGACTGCTCTGGCAAGCAGTCTTTATACATCAGCTTGGACAACCCTCATGGCAGGTTGTTTTGTATTGGTTGTGTGTGTGACTTTTGGTTATCATCAGTTAGCAGGTTCTGAGCAGAGCATCGCTCTCATTGCGGCCAGCCGAAATGCCTCTCTATCCGTTGCCAGTTCTCTTGCCTCTCCTCATACATTCTCACGCCTAACGTATCTTCAATCTCCCGTGTCCATCTTCGTGCTGGTCGACCTTGGTCTCTTCTACCAGGGGCCATGCATTCAAGGACTGACGTTTCCCCAGCCACTGTGGCGTTTTTCCCACGCCACTGTGACGTGTTCCCAAGTCGCTTTGACGTTTTCCCAAGCCGCTGTGACGTTTTCCCAAGCCGCTGTGACGTTTTCTCAAGCCGCTGTGACGTTTTCTCCAGCCACTGTGACGTTTTCCCAAGTCTTTGTGACGTTTGTCCCAAACCAGTGTGACGTCTTCCCAAGCCGCTGTGACGTTTTCCCAAACCACTGTGACGTTTCCCCAAGCCACTGTGACGTTTTCCCAAGCCGCTGTGACGTTTTCTCAAGCCGCTGTAACATTATCTCAAGCCGCTGTAACATTATCTCAAGCCGCTGTAACATTATCTCAAGCCGCTGTAACATTATCTCAAGCCGCTGTAACATTATCTCAAGCCGCAGTAACATTATCTCAAGCCGCTGTAACGTTTTCTCAAGCAACTGTGACGTTTTCCCAACCAAGCCGCCGTAACGTTTTCTCAAGCCACTGTGACATTTTCTCAAGCCATTGGAACGTTTTTCCCTAGCCAATAGCCAGGCGGCCTTAATTCCACGGGCTCGAAGATGCCCTGCCATACACTGCAAGATACTATTTTTTTTTCGCATATAAAAAAAAGTCGCTTAAAAGTCGACAGGGTCGACTTCATTGCACCGGGTTTTATCCCATATGGCTCGGTCTCTTTCCGCAGCACGGAAAGTGTCGCACAAAGCACGAACTCCGTATCTTTTAGCGACGACTCACAGGAGTCTCCGAAACATGTAACTCGTAAACCGAAGGACACGGCCCGGAATCGAACCCACAACCTTTGGAGCACGAGTCAAACGGTGACCACTTCGCCACAGAGACTCCCGCATATCCCGCATTTTTCCGCATATCCTTTACAGGACATCGCTGTCAACATCAGCATCTTTCAGCTGATTGTTGATTTCTTGGCAAGATTACGCTCAGTAGTTTGCCATCGCTTTCTGAGCGACCGGCTCACATACCCCGTAAGTTACCGACGAGGAGAGAACCGCTACCGATTTTCGCGCAACGTCACGTTACTTACGAGAGTAAACGAGATTACGGAGAAAGTCGTGTATCCTCTAGACCAGGGAGACCGGCGCAAGGTACTATACTGGCAGTAAATGACAGTGCGGCAGTGACAGTATATGTGGCACACGGTGTTAATTCCACTGTTTATCTGATACCATTATTTCTTACTCGGTCTCGGATAGTTAAGTAGGCAGTTCTTAATAAGGCCAACATATTTCATGTTTCTGAAACATGGTGTTGTTTATGCTCCAGGTTTCTTCGATGTTCAGATCTTGCTCCATCTCAGTCTGTGTTTTCTTCATGAAGAAGTATCTATTACTACTGTGACACATGTATTCTGTGTTGTTAGTCATCATTGCATGTTACTGCCAGGCTGTGGATATAGTGGTGAGGTAGTCTGGACTTGATTAGAGCTCTTTCTGTTGTGAATGACGTCTGTTATATTTTATAGTAGTCCCTCTGCCTAACGAATCTCTCTCTCTCTCTCTCTCTCTCTCTCTCTCTCTCTCTCTCTCTCTCTCTCGTTTGTTAGCTTTACCTATCTATCTATCTATCTCTTATGTTCTCTCCCCCTCTCTCTCATCGCCGCTTTACTCATTCTCCTTTTCGTCTGCCTTTTCGTCCGCTATCATTGTTACCTTTATATCTTCCTGGTGACTGGCTATCATTAATATGCCTGCTTGTATGCTGTCTGTCATTCTCTCTCCCACCCCTCTATCTCTCCTTCCCTCTATCTCTCCTTCCCTCTCTAACTGCCTATTCTCTCTCTCTCTCTCTCACTGCCTATTCTCTCTCTCTCCCTCACTGCCTATTCTCTCTCTCTGTCTCTAACTGCCTATTCTCTCTCTCTCTCTCTCTCTCTCTCTCTCTCTCTCTCTCTCTCTCTCTGCCTATTCTCTCTCTCTAACTGCCCAATCTCTCTCTTTCTCTTCTCTCTAACTGCGTATTCTTTCGCTCTCTTTCTCTCTTCTCTCTAACTGCATATTCTTTCGCTCTCTCTCTCTCTCTTTCTCTCTCTGTCAGTCTCTCTCGCTCTATCTCAGTCTCTTTCGCTCTATCTCAGTCTCTTTCTCTCTCTTTCTCTCTCTATCTCTTTCGCTTCCCCCCCCCCCACTAACACACACACACACACACACACACACACACACACACACACACACACACACACACACCCACTCTCTCACAAATCCCCATTTCATCTTTTCATCAGAACCAATAATAAACATCGCAAAGACCGTTACATTTCTGCACGGCCGTGGTCCAGGGAAAACCCGATTTATTTCACATTTCACGGCCCAAGATGCACAACCTGTCATCCTCATTTTAACAACATGGTTGTTGTTCATACTTGACGCTTGTCGCAAGTCCCCCACACGGTATTCCCAGTCGCGTCTTTCCTGTCCCTACGCTCAGTCGCATATTGTATCGAAGTATGATCCCATTGTAAATCGTTACTTATTCATACGTCTGTGGCAAATAGGATATTAGCTGTGACGGCAAGGGGGGAGCTTTAAGATCCCACGAGTATCTCTCCCCTGCATCTCTTTTCAATCGCGGGATCGGAGTTAAACATGAGGGATCAATAACTGTAGCTGAGTTCTGCAGGTCGTTTTCGGCCGCTGTGGAACCGTAGATTGGGCGGGCGGATCGAATACCGGATAAGTTTCCGACACCGAATCCCGGTAAAGATGCTGCTGTTGTAATTCTCTTAGCGGGTAGATTGGGGCATCTCCTGCCGCTGGTCAGGGCGAGAGGTGATCTAGTGATTTGTCCGTTTTGATTATGCTTGATGTCTTGTTTGAAGCATATCTTATATACGCTTGGGGGAATGGACGAAAAGTTAGGAAGCACCGGGGAATGTCCTGAACCATCATGCAAATTAGATTATTAAATATGTAAGTATTGATTGGCGGCCATAGTTCAGATTAAGTGTCAGTTCGGTATTAAAGGCGGCATTTAAAACCGTGGGCAAATGGGAAACACACTCATCATCTGTAAACGGTGTCGTCATCTCTACAAGGGAGTTGAAATTGGTTGCATGTCCTTTCCAGGACGTTGCGTTCAACCCCAGCATTTATTGGCTGTTTGTGATTTTCTAGGTAAATTTACCTTCAGTAGTTTGTCATTGCTTTCTGAGCGGCCGATGCTCATACGGTTGCTAAAATCAACGCATGGCTATCTGCCAACTCCGCTGTGGCTGATATCGAAGCCGGTATGTCAGGATTGTGAAATTGCTTTGCATGCTCAAGCCGCACTCGCCGATGTCCATGATGAAATACGCTTGAGATTGTCAACTCTTGCTTAATGGTGTGATCCCAAGCTAGGTGTATCATTCTCCTATGAATCAGCCATCATCGTCGTCGCCGTCGTCATCATCATCATCATCATCATCATCATCATCATCATCATCTAGCGAATGTAGTGTGCAGATCTCAACCCATACAATAGTCTTTCAAAAGCGCTCTCTGTCATAAGCCAGATGCCTTGCTTCTGTTGCTGTCATATCTGAATTATCTACCACATCTTGAATCTATTCCCGCCGTTTTCTCCCTCTTCTCCGCCTTTCCAGTACACGTTCCTCCTTAGTTATCTTAACCACATTTTCATATTTATTTTTACAATTTCAAAATATTTCATGCCCCTCATTTGTGCTTGTCTTATAGCCAGTCTTCTTCGGTATTTAGTTGTTTTTATTTTTAATTCATCTGTTTGCTGTTCTCCGTCCAATGCATTTTTAAACACTTGGACACAACATTAAATCTGAAACGTATAAGAAAAACAAATATTCTTAAGATCAGAGCATAATACAACTCATCCGATTGTCAATGCACGTCACACTCACGGGAAATGTATGCCCTGTAAATTGTGAGTAGGCGTTCTGTTTCGAATGTACAGCATTGCTAAATTTCGAATGCAGTCGTCCTATAAAAGTAACTCATACGTGCTGCTTTCATCATTAGTGTAAACAGGTAGCTCTTGAAGCCATTGAAATAGTTAGTGATATGTTTTGTTTTTTTGCACTCCGGACACGTCCATAGGTGCTCAGACCCTCCCTCCCCAAGATATGCATCAGCGCCCGGCGGCAAACAGTGCCATTTCTGTGTTGGTGGACGATACTTCTCATTCTCGCGATGTGTCGGGCCGTGCCAGTTCTTACTCTCGAGTCTATCATTCTTGACAACGATGTGGATTCACTGGCGTCAAAGTCGTCCGCTCTCCACCTCTATGTGAGGGCATTGTTAATATCGGTCCGATTTATAGGCCATTGACATAATACGAGACGTAAATTCTTAACGTATTCATTGACTACTCGCAGAAGTATAGGAAAGACGTAGATTCCAGAGGAAACACTTTGACAATATACAAATTGAAAACTATAGTGTGGCTACATCGGGGTTCGAACCTGTCACCTCCCGAGGATAGCAGCGCCTATCTGAAGGAACATATGTACTCCCTCCACCAACCAGACTTGCCTATTATTCCCTTGCCCTTACCCTCCGGCGTCAAGTGCATACCCGGGTTACATTTCTCATTGCCTAAACTCACGCCGCCCAACGATTTTCCGTGTGATTGTGATAAAACTCAACAGCGTGCGAAAACATGTCACTTAAAAAAAAAAATCACTTCAAAAAAAAAATCACTTCACACAGACCTCAAACAAACTTCACGGAAACCATAGAACTCGCAATTATATTCCTAGTGTATTTACTTCTGCCTGTACTAACAGCATTCATCCACGCCTGGCGATCGATAGATCATTACCCAAAACATCGTGTTTCATTATCTTTGGGCATTTCTTGAAAAGAGATTACAATATGCGCTGAAAACTCCAGCCGGTTGTTGAAAAGTGGGTTTTCAGTTCTCATTTGATCTGGTATATACGGGGGACACAAATGCTGAAATCGTTGCCGTTCCCACGGGATGTCTGTAGGGAGGACGCGTTGCCATGCGTATGTATTCACCGGGGGTTAGCCTTTCCCCGCTTGTTTGGATCAAGTTAATAACCCGTCTCCACGCTGGATGTATTAGGTATATGGTGCTAGTTCTATAGTTTATGGACCAAGCGGCAGTACGTTGATGATGTGGCCAATGTAAAGTCGGCCGTCTTTACTGCCCGATGCATTTCATGGTACCAGTTTTAGACTGGGAGCTCAGGTCATCTTTTTATTTAAACAACTCATGCCTCCATGGGGATTCCAACATATAGGTGTTTTTTTTTTTAAACCCTCGCCTCCAGGGGGATTCAAATGTGTACATTTTTTTTAATCCCTCGCCTCTGTGGGGATTCAAATGTGTACGTTTTTTTTTTTTTAAACCAACGCTTCCATGGCGATTCGAACGTGTACTTTCTTTTTAAACCCTCGCCTCCGTCGGGATTAGAACATATACATTTTTTTTTTAGCTCTCGCCTCCGTCGGGATTAGAACATATACATTTTTTTAAAACTCTCGCCTCCGTCGGGATTAGAACATATAAATTTTTTTTTTAACTCTCGCCTCAGTCGGGATTAGAACATATACATTTTTTTTTAAACTCTCGCCTCCGTCGGGATTAGAACATATACGTGTTGTTAAACCCTCGCCTCCGTGGGGATTAGAACATATACGTTGTTTTTAAACCCTTGCCTCCGTGTGAATTCGAACATATACGTGTCTTTAAAAAAATTTTATTTACAAACACCCACCTCCGTCGGGATATGAACAATATACGATTTTTGTTTTTAAACTCTCGCCTGAGTGGGGATTTTAACATATAGGTTTTTATTTACCATCGGCTCCGTGAGGATTCGAACATAGACATTAGAGTTTAAATCTGCGCTGCCAGGGTTGTTTTTATAGTGGATCGAGTCGATCATGTCCTGTTAATTTTCCCCGGTCTGTGTCATCATTAAGATTTGTTTAAGTTCTCATTGAATTCACTTCTAATTGTGTACGGCGTTAGAAATCCAGAACCTGCAACCTTCCAGCAATGATGAACTAACGAAGCTACACAGAAGCATACTGCGGCAGTCAAACGTCCTTACTCCCTTCTGGTCGACAGCCGGCACGCCCCTGCCTTTACTGTCACAGGCGTGACCAGTCCAGACCGCTCATAAATAAATGTACGTGTATTGTCTTGCGCTGAAAGAAGTAGAAGACAGAAGTAGAGACTAGAGGACAGACCTGACGAGATAAAAATTGAAAGCTATAATTACTTCACCTGGATTCGAACCTGCCACATAACGACAGCGCATCGCTGCGGGATCAAGTGTACTTCAGCTCATCCACTCCAGATAGGTCTAATAAATTACAAGTGAAGATGATGATGATGATCGTGGTATTTGTGGTAGCGGTGGGTGATAGAAAGAGTGATAAAGATATCTTGAACAACGCCAACTCACAAAGAGAAGTGGTTGGTTACTCGCATCAAAGCGGGACAGTGCATTGTTTGGGCGTGTCATGAGAAAGGGAAAGCTGCAGTAACCCGAGCAGTGGGATCTGAAGGGTCACAGGGAATAACTAAGACTAAGAGAGAACATGCTGGATAGGTTGACAACATGGCATGGGGGTACATCAGTGACAGAAATAATTAGCATTACACGAGCCAGAAGGGTGTGTGTGTGTGTGTGGACAGACAGGATCATCAACCTCACACGGCATGGGCTATAAGAAGAAGCTGAGGGTCATGGGTCTTAGCCAGAAAGCCGGGAAGCGATCAAACCTCACTCCGAGAGTGACAGCTATCAGTGGGGTCCCGTTCGGTAACTGCGGAGAAGCATCACCAGTAGAACATGTGTTTCAATTCTTTTTTCCGGTTCCTGTGTTGAAACTATTTGCATGCCCTTTGCCTGTTTGTTTGTTTGTTTTTAAAGAGAGTGTGTACATCCAGTAGTTTACCATTACTTTCTGAACGAGAAGTCAATTTTGAAGTCCAGCTGACTGATGTAGGGAATAAACATCGTACCCCGTCGTCAGCGCATCGGAATTCTAAGCGCAAGCACATTACGTCTCAAGGCCATGCTGACTTCCGTGATTATTTGTCTTGCAACTTGTACAGGTCGACTACGATACAAGTGGGAAGATAACATCAAGACATGGACGAACATCATCAGTCTGACAGATTGTACAGTCAGTGCGAGAGACAGACATTGTTGGAGATCCACTGCAGCCAACTTTCATTATAGAAGCGACGTCTAATAGATCGATTGATTATTTGTTTGTGTCTACCTTTGTCAGTAATGACTCGAGCACGTAGTGGTTGGAATAAGTAGTGGCTCGAGTAAGTAGTGACTCGAGTAATGGAATTGTAATTACAGTTCTTTTCATGTGGTAGGTCGGTGAGTTTATTATTCCGGTAATTCGACAATTATTAGGAAGTCAGTGTTATTATCATTTAATGTTAGCTGGGTAATAAGAACATCGTATATTTGCGCACTTATTTTCGCGTATTATTTACTTTTTGTGTGTATACAGCCAGACCTTGATTCTGTGCTTCTTCATTCTCCGCTATAATTTAATCTCTATGTGTATAGTCAGACCTTAAATTGGTAGTTGTTTTGCCTATAGATCACTTCGATTTTACCATTACCCCTGTCCCGTTCAACCTCAGATAAATTAGTTGCATATCCTTTACAGGACGTTGCAGTCAACAGCAGCATGTTTTGCTGTTGTGATCTCTTAGCAAGTATATGTTCAGCAGTTTGCCATTGCTTTCTGAACGACATGCACCCACACCATTTCGTAAATAAACAACGCAAGGCGGTCTGCTTCCAAATCCACCGCAGCTGTGTTTTGATCGCCGTATGCGGGATTATAAATTGCTTCGTAACCCCTCCGCCACAGAGCCGTTATTGTAGGTTTAATTTGAGCAATTACTTGTGTATTTATTTACTGCTTACTGACTGGCTGACTAACTTACTGACTGGCTGACTTATCGGCTGACTGACTGATTGACTTACTGGCTGACTTACCAGCTGACTGACTTTTTTGACTTACTCACTGACTGACCTACCGGTTGTCTGACTCATTGACTTACTGACTGACTGATTTACCGACTGACTAACTGATTTACCGACTGACTGACTGATTGACTTACTGACTGACTGACCGCTGACTGATTGACTTACTGACTGACTGACGTATCGGCTGACTGACTGATTGACTTACTGACTGACTGACTGACCGCTGACTGATTTACTTACTGACTGACTGACGTATCGGCTGACTGACTGATTTACTTATTGACTGACTGACGTATCGGCTGACTGACTGATTGACTCACTTAGTGACTTAATTACTGGCTAACTGACTGACTTACTTACCGGCTGACTGACTTACTGGTTGGCTGACTGACTTGCTTGCCTCAGCGTGATGTTTACCATCTCTTTCTCCATCTCTGTTTCTCTCTCCCTCTCTCCCTCCCCCCTCTCTCTCTACCTTTCTCTCTTCCCCCTCTCTCTCCCTCCCTTCCTCCATCTCTCCCTCCCTTCCTCTCTCTCCCTCCCTCTCTCTCCCTCCCTCTCTCTCCCTCCCTCTCTCTCCCTCCCTCTCTCTCCCTCCCTCCCTCTGTCTCTCCCTGCCTCACTCTCCCTCCCTTCCTCTCTCTCTCTTCCTTCCTCCCTCTCTCTCTCTCTCTCTCTCTCCCTCTCTCTCTCTCCCTCTCTCTCTCTCTCTCTCTTCCTCTCTCTCCCTCTCTATCCTCTCTCTCTCTCTCTCTCTCTCTCTCTCTCTCTCTCTCTCTCTCTCTCTCTCTCTCTCTGTGTCCTCGCGTTAGCACGCTTTCGACTCAGAAGTAGTTCATACATGTGCTGCTACTACTAAAGTACTAAACTGGGGTTGATGTTTTGAGTGTGGATTCACTTTCCCCATTACCAGTGTCCCTCGCCATCAGACCATTCACACCAAATATATAATTTTTGTTCCGTTCTCTGCCTTTGAGATCGAGCGTAGTCTACACTGGACCGATGTTTGCGTATGGGCTTTCCCTATTACCAGTCTCCCTCGCCATCAGGTGAACCCACTCCGACCTCTGAGATACTTGTAATTTACGTCCCAAAGTCGAAGACGAGAGGTCAACATTTTAGTGCAAGTGACCTCTGTAGATGTTGAACCCGCTACCTCGCCACCGGCGCACCGGAATTTTAAGAAGTGCGCTCTTATCCATTCAGCCATGCTGACCTGTATTATTCGGAGTGCAGCCTGTTCATTATGTATCACAAACAATGGTGGCTGTTGTAACTGTATAAATGAGTATTTTCAGCATAACCATTCAATGAAAGAAAACACCCATCTTCTCTAATATAATTATAACGGTCACATTAGATTAATAACTGCAGCAGCACTCAGTAATCGTATCTATACTGGCATTTAATGCTCTTTCCCTCGGCGGAATTGCCGGGTCGATACGCGAGAAGAAAAATCTACACAGGAATATAATTATGTGTGTTTGTGGCTGTTTGTGCTATTACAAAAGGTGGTCCCTCTTCTACTACTTCTTCGTTCCTCTTTAGAGGGAAGTGCGTCACACCTAGTTGTGGTAAGGGCCGTGTGTGTGCGACTTTCTCGTGCATTTGTGTGAGATTTGCTTCCTCTAGGTCAGTGGTTCTCAACCTGTGGGGAACACCTCCCCCCCCCCCCCCACGGCTGGGGGGGGGGGTTTGGTTTAGGATGTCCAATTGGGGGTGGGGGAGGGTAATTAAGATATTTCAAGATCGTGTTAATACAAGAACCGATTACTTGATATTATTTTTCCCTCCATACTTTACGGTTCTGTACTTCTCGCCATTCTGGAAATTCATTTTATAACGTAGTAGACCCGCAAATCACGTTTTATTTAGACGTCTAGACTTGTTCTAGTTTGTGCTATTAACTTTACGTTAATTCTTCCATTTTTACGTATACTGCGTAGGGGCGGGGGAAATTTATAGGGAAGAAATACGAAAAGGGGGGGGGGGGATGACGTTCTGAACATATGGTTAAGGGGTGCATGGGCCAAAAAGGGTTGAGAACCACTGCTCTAGATAGATTCCATCCAAGGTGACGGTCTGTGTCAACCCATGGGTAGGTTTATTTTCCTAAACGTTGGTGCCAGGGCTGCAGACTAAAGGCCTGATCTTTGCGGTTTCCAACTGCCTTGGGATTGTTAACGCGTGTGACTTGCGCACTGAACCTCCTGTTTTTCGCACTTATCTAAGGGGGTTAAGAGGCTGATCTCACTATCCAAGAGATCGGGAAAGGTGGTTCCAATCTTTACAGGGGTTGTTACTCAAGCGTATATCTCACTCATTTAGGCTGCAGATGTTCCAGTGTGGCAAGGTCGGGTCACATAGTGATCACGACCTTGCTTGACCTCCCCGCAAGGTGTCCTGGGTAAAGAGCGGAAGAGCTTCCATGGTTTCGTCTGTGGTGAAGCCTGCTGAGTGCCGCAAATAGTGCACGCTGCGGGACTACACGAGAATCAGAGCTATTCTCCACTATCATACTAGACAGCCGGTACCCATATCTTGCAGTCGCCGCTTTGAGAGATCACAGGCATGCTGGGAGGGCTTGTTGATGGCCTGCCTGCCGGCATGCTGACCAAGGCACCATTAGTCCCCAGTTCTGTTAAATCTTACACTAGCGAACTGCTTGTATATATTATGTCGTAGAAAAACAGTAATAACAACAGAAACAAGAGAACAAAAACAACAGAAACAGAAACAACCGAAACAACAAGAAGAAAAATCATTTACCATAGTAGAAAGCACACGCGTTAGATACATTGGGCATGTATTTCAGGACCTATATGTTGATAGGTCAATCAGCACCCTCCCTGAAATGTGGTTAGTATCACGCCTGCTGCCGGCACTTCCTAAGACAGTTTCTGATACTTGTTTTAGGCTGGGTTGTTCTGGAAAGCCAAATCAATTTTAAAAATCCGTCCTGATTCTAATTTGATCCCCCGACTAACAGGTGGGCAAACGAGAGTCTAACCACTGCGCCACGGCTTACCAGTCTGTTAACATACATATTATATGATTTTCCATTTCATATAATTGTTTATTTACAAATTAGTTTAGTTAAGTTTAGTCGACGGGTCAACATCACGGCATACGGGTGTACCCCATAAGTGCTCCATTCTACTCCTAACTCAAACCTGAGTCCGGAAAATCTCAGCTCAGTGCACGAGCTCCATAGCACCGACGAGGATCCTGAAATACTTTGGGCAGCGCCGTTAGGCTACTCTTTTTCGATTTCCAACTGACAAGGGATTTTTTACGTGCGCAACAATACACACAGGCGTCCGATCTCACTACCAAGAGACAAGGGGGAAATGTTGTTACTAGAAGTCCACGTAAAAAAAAAAAACTCTGTCCTCACCGGAGCTTGAACCCGGGACCTCCAGCACTCGAGGCGGACACCATACCTCGAGACCACTGAGCTCCCTATTTACAAATGAAATACAGTACAAGTACAGAACCCGGTTTCATGCCTTAAGTTTCATGCAGTATGTTGCTAGACTCATATTTGTCTTAACGAATCGGCTGTCAGTGGGTGATATGGTCAGTACCAGGTCGCCAACGCTTCTTCTTCTTCTTCTTCTTCTTCTTCTTCTTCTTCTTCTTCTTCTTCTTCTTCTTCTTCTTCTTCTTCTTCTTCTTCTTCTTCTTCTTCTTCTTGTAGCCACAACATCCTTTGTCTTCCCCAATTTTCTTCCATATCCTTTACAGGACATCGCTGTCAACACCAGCATTTTACTGCTGTTGTGATCTCTTGACAAGTTTGCGTTCAGTAGTTTGCCAATGCTTTCTGAACGACCGGCTCCAATACCAGTTCGTTAAAGCCCAGCGCAACGGGGTCTGCTGCCAAAATAGCGCGCAGCTGTGTTTCAAACGCGGGCAAGCGGGATTACGAACCGCGTCTGCAGCCTCTTCGCTATGGAGACCGGCTTTCCCCAATTACATTTTGTAAAACCGCCGTGTATTTGGTAATTCCATATTATCTACGACCATACCGGCACATTCTAACCTAAATCTGTGTGTTTATTGGGCGCACACCTAACATCACCTCAGCATGCGGCATTCTCTGCACACGCATTCAGCTGTGCACAAATTAATATGTAACAAAAAACACATGCATGGTTTCATATTGGCATTCTTCGTGAATATTCCTTATCGCCAGGAACCTAGCCCCAATATAAATATTTCTTCCCCTCCGCACTTTATACAGCATCTGTCACATCAGTAATCGAGTTTTTAAGCAACCCATACAGATACTTGGTATCGCCCAGCTCGCGTCGTATTGGACGTTGGGCGACCGCCCTCTGCGCGGACTAGGCCTGGGATACGATTACGACCCCTTTTATTTTTCGCATATCGCCACCGCAAGATAACTCCGGCGATACTCGGGGCCACCTCGTTCAATGGATTGTGAAGGATTTCTAGAATTGTGGTATTCAGAGAATATACTTTCTCATTGTGGAAAGTGTTTGTGTGCGTTTTTTTTAAGGAAAGTAATTGAGTGATTCTTTGGTGTATTATTTATTTTGCTGTGACGGTTTAATTTTCTCTATTAAAATGGCGTATACTTTTGAGAGGGGCAGTGTGGCTTAATTGCGTCCAGGTTTGTTAGTTGTGTCCAGGTGGTTAGTTGTGCCCAGGTTTCGGTCTCATTCTGAGGAGGGTTAAGTCTGTCCGATGGCATACAGTTGAGAGAGAGAGAGAGAGAGAGAGAGAGAGAGAGAGAGAGAGAGAGAGAGAGAGACGAGAGAGAGAGAGAGAGAGAGAGATTATTGATGTATTGTTGTAAATCGTTATTTCATGAAGGTTGCTAATTCGATTATAATGACCTTTATCGGCGAGTTTCAACCCGTGCGACATGACACCGTTGGCTGGGAGCGGATTTATATTCATATGTACATTTGCCTGTGTTCACTCTCTCTCTCCTTCTGTCTGTCTGTTTGTCTGTCCGTCCGTCCGTCTGTCTGTCTGTCTGTCTGTCTGTATATTTATATATCTATCTATTCATGCATCCATCCATCCATACATCCACCCACCCATCCATCCATGCATCCATCCATCTATCACACACGCACACACACAAACAGAGAGAGAGAGAGAGAGAGACAGAGAGAGAGAGAGAGAGAGAGAGAGATATCCAATGGTCTGTCCTGTATAGAACCTACCTTGCATACCATCCTCCCTCTGTTGCTGTCATGAGTAAGTTATCTATCACATATTGTATACATATACAGTAGTACCTCGGGTTACGAACGCCTAAGGTCACGAACAATTCAGGTTACGAACAACTTCGAAAATTGTATGTCTCGGGTAACGAACAGTGCCTCGGGTTACGAACAAAGGGGAGAGAGAGAGAGAGAGAGAGAGAGAGAGAGAGAGAGAGAGAGAGAGAGAGAGAGAGAGAGATATGTAACGTTGGAGACAAACGATCGCGTACAGTACAGATGAGCTTGTGGATCTTCAGAATGAACAGCTAAAGACACTAAAGGAGGAGCAGTCGTCCGATGATGAGGAGTCAGTGACCGTTTCAACTGCCAGGATTAAAGAAATTTGCAGCAAGTGGGCAGACGTCGAAGACTTCATTGTGAACCATCATCCAAACAAACTTGTTGCTAACAGGGCAGTAAACCTGATGAATGATAACTCGATGGCCCACTTCAGAAAGATTCTCCAGCAAAGGAAGCGACAAATTTCCCTTGATAGTTTCTTGGTGCAGAAAGATTCACAGTCGGCTGCCAAGAAACAGCAACAAGATACTCCTGAAACTAACGATTCATAATAACAAAGAAAGTGACAAATTTCCCATGATCGTTTTCTTGGTAATAAAGATAGACTAAATCTCTTTTTTATTTTACATTTAATTCATTTGGTTGTTTTCTTTCTCTTTATTTAATACGTGAAGTACACGTATTCTTTGCGTTTTGTCAGGTAAACGACCGGATGTTAATAAAAAAGAACGATTCTTTCATCTTGAAACGGATTGTCTCTATTTCATTGATTTCAATGTTTCGGGTTACGAACGTTTCGGGTTACGAACCGAGTTCTGGAACGAATTAAGTTCGTAACCCGAGGTGCCACTGTACATCGTCTTCCTGCCCTTCGCTTCCCAGGTACACACTTCCCCTCCTTATTTATCTCTTCCAGACATGCATGCCTTGACCTCCTCCTCCTGCTCATCCTCCCTCTTCATTTCCTCCTCTTTTTTTCTCTGTCGCTGGTGCTCTTGATCCCCTTTTGGAGTATAGACCCATAATCTTGCATACCGAGCCCGTCGTTGGTTGGTAGGACTTTGGCTTATTATTTTATTTAACGCAATGAGATAGCGCGTCTCAGGCCAACCCGCCTTAGTTGCCTATTGCGGCATACAAAGGTCGTATATATGTAAGTATTATTTACTTCTTCTTTGGAGCCCTGGTAACACACGTACGATTAAGGCCTGTTCACATGCCCAACATATGTAGTTTTCCTTGATCATATTTGCCGTAATAACCTGTTCTCTTAAATATTATTGCTAGATAGACCAGCTTCTGTCAGTCTGTATTTATTGCTCTTCTTGAGGAGCGGTTGGCCGATGGCTAGAATGCCGGATTCTCCTTCGAGAAACCCGGGTTTGTTTCCTCGGTAAGGTATGGAGTTATTTTCTGTCGGGGGCAAAATTAAAACTCTAACCTGCACAGTTTGCGGCCACTGCACTAGCCAGGCGACCTTAATTCCTCGGGCTCAAGACCCCCCTGCCATACACCGCAAGGTACTATATTGACAGTAAATGACAGTTGTTTTTATTTGTTTGACTGCCTGGATTTAACATCAATGGAAGAATCATAAAAAGTTTTAGGTAATGCTGATGATACCGTGTTACTAGCAGGAAGTGAGCTAGAGATATAAACCTAGTGGAACAAGTAAACAGGCATAGTGCAGAATTTCTTCTTCATTCGTTCGCTTGAAATTTGTCTGTAACTGCAGTGTCGTCTGTTGTATGAATTTAATTGTCTTTTTTAGTTCACTCGGTGGTCTATAGAGTTTGTGGTATTTGTAAGTCTGCAGAGTATGACTTAGATGTTAATATCCAAAAAACGAAAACTATGATAATTAGCATTGGAAACGAAAGACCATCTATGAACTTCACAGTAAACGGGGAAATACTAGAACAAGTAACACGTTTCTCCTGTCTTGGACAAGTAATAACAGATGATGGCACAAACGAAACATAAATCAAAAAGAGAATAGGAATGATCAAGATGTGTTTCAAGAATCAGTATTCACATCTAGAGATGTTAAAAATGAGAATTGTGAAGTGTTATGCATATTCAACGCTACTGTAAGCGCGGAAGCCTGGACATTGAACAAGCAAATAGAAAGTCGAATAGATGTCCTGGAGATGTGGATGTACAGAAGAATATGACGTATTTCATGGAAACAAACACAAACAAATACCTAGGTTCTAGAAGAACTAGTAATGAATAAAGAGTTGATGAAAGAAATAACAAAACAAATAACACAAGAGGCAAGTGAAATATTTCGGTCACGTTAAAAGACACAACTCTCTAATAAAAACTATACTGGAGGGTAGATCGAAGGCAAATGAGCAAGATCAACACAGCGATACTAGTGGGAAGATAACAGCAAGAGATGGATAAACAACAGTCCGATTCAATGTACAATCAAGGCGAGAGACAGTGTTGGAGATCCATTACAGTCAACTTTCATTGTGGAGACGGCACCTGATTGATTGATCGCATATGTGCTGTTTAACTGATGTGTTTAAGTATCCAGTTGGCACACCCCTATGTTGCCACAGAAAATAGGCATGCTGTTAGCACTTTGTTGTTCTATCTGTTCCAATCCTTGCAGGTTTTAATTGCTTTAGTGTGTACATAGCTATATTTGTTCTCCTTTTAATTTCTCTCATCATATTTCAATCGCCCGCAGGGAGTGAAGATAGTGGTCTCTGTACACAGTGGTCGCTGCTATTCCGCTAATCCATCGCCTGTGCAAAGAACTTTTGTCTTCGCTTTCTGCTTTCACTATATGTAAATGTCAGTGCTGTTTGCCGCTTGCTGTTTCCTGGTTCATTCATTAAGTAGCATGTCCTTTGCTAAACCTCGCTCCCATAACAACCTTCTTGAAAACTCCTCGGCCATAAGCAAGATGCCCCGCGTCCGATACATTCATCTTGAGATTTTCTGCCACGTCCTGCATCTATCTTCTCTTTGACCTTCCTCTTCCGTTCTTCCGGTGCATATACCCCTCCATTATTATTCTCTACAAACTTTCATGTCGTTTCAAGTGAACAAAATATTTCAATTTTCTTTGTTTTATAGTCTTCAGTAGCCAACCTTCTTCAATATTCAGCTCTTGTCATGTGGGTGCATTTGGTCTTTTCTGTATCCAAGATATTTTTAGAACCCGTCTATAACACTTATATTCAAAGGCATTTATGCGCTGTTCAGCTTGTTTAGTAAAGTGTCCAGGTCTCACAGGCACATGTTGCAGTGGGAAAGATGCATGCTCTTAAAAATCTAATTACTGTAGGTCTATCTGTCCCACGCCACAATTTATTCAATTTTAGTTTTTGAAGAGCAGTATATTTTAGCCGCCGGTATCCCTGGTCGAAGGGTTAGCAGCTTTCTCCTCAACCCCGAATACTCTCGTGGTTGACGTGAGCGCACGAGAATTGGAAACGGTTCGAGTGGCGCCAGTAACTTATGAGAGTATGGAGCCGGTCGCTCAGAAAGCAATGGCAAACTACTGAGCGTAATCTTGCCAAGAAATCAACAACCAGCTGAAAGTTGCTGATGTTGACAGCGATGTCCTGTAAAGGATATGCAAAACATTTTAAAACAAAAATATTTTAGTCTTCTAATTTCTTTAATTGTGTCACCATTGTTGGTAATTAATGACCAAGATATACACAATTTTCCACCACCTCAAATTTTTCCTAATTAACATACATTTTTTTCCCCATAATAATTTTATATGTGCGCATTATCTTTGTTTTTACTATGTTAAGATATACATTGTGATTTTCATTATTCGTTTGGGTTGAGGTTATTAGGTTTTCTATACCATTCTGTGATGTGGATACCAATACTGTATCACCAGTCCTGTTAAATGACCAAACCTTCTGACTCACTGGCTCCGGATACCATTTGGACAACATCTGCACCCTGTAGTAATACGGCCCACGCTGCGGCTCATGGACCGTGAACACGTTTCGTAATTCTGCGACATACCGAGTCGAGGGTTCGAGATCAGCCACAGCTGATTTGGAAGCATATTGCTTTGCGTAGATTTCGATGGTATGAGCGTCGGTCGTTCGAAAAGCAATGACAAATGTAAACATGGCCAAGTAAATCACAAATAACCAAAAAATGCAGACATTGATTGCGAGGTCATGTAAAGGACAAGCAACTAACGTTTAAGTCATCCTGGAGTAGCGGTGGCATTGCGTGCCTTTCCCGATAGCTAGTGTTACGTATATGGCAGGGCGTCTAGTGGTCAGTGTAGGTTCAAGCTATAATAATAATAATAATAATAATAATAATAATAATAAGAAGAAGAAGAAGAAGAAGAAGAAGAAGAAGAAGCGACAAAAACAATAACAACAAATGCTGTTGGGCCGTAATTCTTAGATTTAACACCTAGCCTACTCGGATGAGGGCGATAACTATGTGGCCCTATGTGCCTTCGACATTTGGAAATATCACTTTTTAGGCCTAATAGTTAGCTATCCAGGTAAAACACTTCGCAAACGAGGCAAGTTAAAAATTTCACAACTGAGACAAGTTAAACACTTCACAAATGAGAAGATATAGCCTTCACCGGAACATTTAAGTATACTTCGAAAGTAGATGCACACTGTCGGATAGTCTTGTGATATCTTTCTGTTAGCTTATAGTTGTGCAGGTAAGTAGGCAGGCAGGTATATAGGCAGGTAGGTGGATCCATGGATTGGTAGCTAGGTATGTGGCTGGATCAGTGGAAGTTTAGGGAGGTAAATGACTGGATAGACCACTGAATTAGTAGGTTTGTAAGTAGATAGGTATGTAGATAAATCAACGGATTGGCATAGGCAGATGTGTAATTATATAGGTTCACTAATGGATTGGTAATTAGCTAAAGGGCTAGATAGGTAGGCAAGTGGGTATGTAGGTAGACTGATCAATGAGTAGGTAGGTAGGTGCGTATTTATACACGAGTTAGTAGATTGTTAGGTATATATGCAGTTAGATTATTTGAGTGAGTGAGTGAATGCATGGAGGTTGAATGATGGATGAATTTATCGATGAGTGGATGCAGGGACAGTCAGACAACTTAGTGGAAATTCCCATTCTACGGATGATGTCACGAATCTAGCGGTTGGCATTTGGAGATCGACAGAAGCGAGTCAGATTTTAATTACACACAACTCTGTCAGCAGTCACTTTGATTTACCATTGTATTGACAACCTGTTCACATGTTTACCAGCCAATCGACCTGATCCATTTGCATGATTACCAGTTTTGCCCAGCAAGCTTGCCATTCTTCAACCGCTTGTGTTCTCTGGTCTTTTCTGGTTGCGTTGACTACTGGGCTCCTGTGTACCATTGGCTGGCTGTGACTTGTTCTCTGTAAGCCCTGGTTGGTTCAGGTTGAGGGGAAACTGCAAATTGTGGCAGGCAGTTATGCCACGGAAGCTGGAAATGCAGCTGATAGATGGACTGAAGGAAGCGGCTGCAGATACTCAAGCGGGCATCAGGTTGAGATATGGCTTTGTTGGACAACGATTGGTATTCTGTAATGATTGATGAGCGGTGAGATGGGGGTCTTTATCTATATATTATTATTATTATTATTATTATTATTATTATTATTATTATTATTATTATTATTATTATTATTATTATTATACAAATACCTGGGTACAATCTTCATATGCTCCAACATCATAAGGGAAGAAATACAAACTAGAATCAATTCTGGAAATAAGATATACTATTCACTACAACATCTACTAAAATCAAATGCGCTATCTCGTAACACCAAAATCACAATATACAAAACACTGATCAGACCAGTTGTGCTGTATGGCTCTGAAACCTGGAGTATAACGAAAGGAGACGAAGCCTTGTTACAAACCTTTGAGAACAAAGTTTTAAGACGCATCTTTGGACCCATTAGGGATACACAAAGTGGAGAGTGGAAAAGAAGAAGTAACAAAGACATTTATGATCTGTTTAGGTCCCCGCTAATCACTGGTATCATGAAGGCTAATAGACTACAATGACTGGGGCATATAAAAGAATGGAAGACAATAGGGAAACAAAACTCGCTTTACACTCAGAATAATGACCGTAGACCCCGAGGTAGACCAAGAAGACGGTGGAGAGATAATATATATATATATACAGACCTACAAGCACTTGGAATCAACGACTGGCAAGAGAAGGTCAACCAGAGAGACGAATGGAAAAGGATTGTATCTGCAGCAAAGAACCTCAATGGCCCCAAACGCTGAAGAAGAAGAAGAAGAAGAAGAAGAAGAAGAAGAAGAAGAAGAAGAAGAAGAAGAAGAAGAAGATGTGATGATGATGATGATGATGATTATTATTATTATTATTATTATTA
>JACEFZ010015675.1:0-20000 GCA_014155875.1 Cepaea nemoralis | reverse complement strand
ATTGCTAGGTAATTTATTTCCTTTCTTACGGCTTCATTAAGTAGACTCTGCTTCTAGTGGAGAACAGTTTACAAGAAATGTTACACGGACGTTATAATAGGTCTTTTTTGAGGAGTAAGAGATATTGCGTTATAGGTTGAAATAGCAGCTTAATTGGAGTATGTAGACTACACAAGCCGGTCTCTCTGGCTGAGGGGTTACAACACTTTCTCCGTAATCCCGTTTATCACGCAGAGTCTCGTAGCGGGAGAGAACTGGGAGCGGTTCGACCCCTGCTGGTGACTTGCGGGATACTGAGCCGGCTGCTCAGAAAGCAATGACAAACTACTGAGCGTAATCTTGCCAAGAAATCAACATACAGCTGAAAGATGCTGCTGTTGACAGCGATGTCCTGTAAAGGATATGCAAAGAAGACTACACAAACAGACACGAGTGAGAGAGAGAGAGAGAGAGAGAGAGAGAGAGAGAGAGAGAGAGAGAGAGAGAGAGAGAGAGAGAGAGAGAGAGAGAGAGAGAGTTGAATAGATCATTGGAAGTACACACAACATACATGTATGCAGCTTACACACACACACACACACATGCGTGCGTACGTTCGCGCGCGCAGACAGACACATACACACAAACATACTTACATACACACCTACCTATCTACCGAACTACCTACGTGCCTGTAGACACGCCCACGTGCGCACACACGCATTCACACACCTTTCTGGTGATTCAAATCTGGGTCTCCCAGAAGAGAACCCGAAGTTATTAGCCACTCAGCCAGCGGCTCCTCACAATGTAATATACGGGTAAATGGGGAATTTCTTAAACAAAAGAATCTGTACAATTACCTCGGAACAGTTATAACATCTGATGATATTGTATTCATTTTTTATATATGGACTAATAAACGGACTTATATACGCTTAAAAAAAAACAAAAAACATCTGATGGGAGGTGCCTTGAAGGGATTATAACAAGGATCGCTATGGCAAAGGTAGCCTTTTGCAAGATGGAAAACATAGTGACCAATAAATAGATTTTAATTAAAACGATAAAAAGAGAACAGAAGTGGTGCATAGAACATATACTTTTTGTGGATGTTAAACATGAACAATGAGCAGTAAAATATCTAATGGCAGTGGACGTGTGGTTACTGAAGAAAATGCAAAGAATATCACGGACTGACAGAAAAACCAATGACCATGTCCTATAAGAAACAAATGAAAACCGTAATAATTATAGAAATTAGACGGAGACAGTCAAGACATTCTGGGAACGTTATGAGAAGAAATAAACTGGAGAACTTGGTGACAACTGGCAAGATTTGGGGGTGGGGGGAAATAAGAGGAAAGCATAGAGGTAAATATCTGGATGGTTTGGCCAGGTGGCATAATCGAGCCAAAAACACAGAACTGATCCGGGACTCTTGTGATCATGTAAGACTGCGAAACATGACCACCCACGCGTATCGGCAAGGCACATGATGATGATGATGTGTAGGCAAATGTACATGATAATGCTATATATGTTGAACACTACTATGTGGAACCGAAGCCTGGACAATTAACAGGTATTTAGAAAGTAGAATCTCGGCCTTGAAGATGTGGATACACAGAAGAATATGTGGTATTGCATAGAATTAAGACACAAGCTAATACAGAGGTTCTAGAAAAACTGGGAATGAAAAGAATTGGTGACAGAAATAAAAACAATAAAAAAAAGAGGCAAGTGAAATGTTTCCGCCACGTTAAAAGACATAAGATAAGAATCTTATAAAAACCAAACTGGAGGGTAAGGTCGATGGCAAGCGAGCAAACGGTAGACAACTATACAAGCGGGAAGATAATATGACGAGCTATACGAACAGCAGTATGACAGAATGTACAGTAACTGCGAGAGGATCCATTGCATCCGACCTTAATTGTGGAGTACGGCACCTGATTTATTGATATATAAACACGTTTGTATACTATTATATGTGAATTGATCCATATGTACTATACATTGGCAGCAGCTCGCCCCACTAATGTACACACCATGGCCAAAGATTATCGCCACCGAGGGACCCACATTTATGAGGGTCATAATTTGATGGACTTGCTGTCTCCTCAGAATCGAAGTCGCGTACATAGAAATGGAACAGAAAAAGTCACGGCCCGCACTCTAGTGGCCCTGCCGTGTGCAAGGTCATTTTTTAATGCAGGCGCTATTATGCGTTTCGTCTGCAGTGTGCTCCCCACGGAGCATCGGCTGCTGTCGACCCATCTGCTTTACGTTTATTGCTAGAATGTATGTATACGGACTGGAAGACGCCGGTATGCCTCCATGGGTAGCTCTATTCCATCACCATGGGTTCAGTTACTAGTTTAGTCTCGTGGTAAGACATGGTAGAGATGGTATTTTTCAACTGTTGTTATTTTCTTTTCCTTTGGCAAAAACCTTGTTCTGAAGTTTACTGCATGGCCGCGATAACTGTGCCTGTCAATCCTGCTTGTCCAGTTTTTATGTGGATGTTCGCAGCCCACCCTTCATCAGTGATATATTAATTTTGCTCAGCATTATTTTATGAAATGCAAGAGGGATTTCAATATCGAGATTGCACCGTCCTAAAATTAATGGCCTTGGCAACGGTGGGGTTAGGTAGTTAGTTGACAGATCATCCTCATTGCACATCGAACCATTCAGTCCATAAGTGCTCGGATCCCCTCCTCAGCGAATCCCGCAGCGTGTAGCGGCTAACGACACCAGTTCTATGTTGGTTTATCAATCTTCTTTGGCTTCCTGTGTAGTGTTCTTGTTTGGCCACACCTTTCTTAATTTGATATTCTTGCAGTCTGACCATGGTTATAGATTCACAGTCATCACTTGGTTCTCGCAAAAGTCTTACTTCTCGTAGAGCATTCAGAATGTCAGCCTGGTCCATGGCGCGTCCGCCCTCCACAGTAGCCTTACCTGCAGCTTGTCAAGCCCGCTCATTTCCTTGTACTCCCGCTATGTCCCTGGCACGAAAGATGAACTAATCTTTGCCAGCCGAGACCGCTCCAGAGACAGCAACCACTCTCTTTCGAATCCACCCCGTCTCTATCCTCTTGAGCATGCTCATTGAGTCGCTAAGGAAACATGCCCTAGTGAATGTCTGTGTCTCGAGCCATGTTATTGCTTTACTTACTGCCATGACTTCCATAGTCAGGCTACTTGTGGTCTCAACAAAAGCACCAGAGTCGCCCTTCACAATTATCCCTCCGGCCTGAGCCGTAAAGGCCCATGAGCTTCTCACATGTCGGACGACCGAACCATCTGTGTAAATGACAGCATCACCGTCTAACGCATCAACGGTGGGGTGATGACTGCTACTAACATTTGAATATTCATTTGTGCTTTGGAGACTTTCGTTAGTCTCTTAAAAAGAACGATTTGTCATAGACTTGTGTTGGTGGCATAAAATGCACACACTTCTTGCAACAGTCTATGCTATATAGGATAAATGTCGGAACACATAAAATGGGTTGTTGGAGCTCGTAAACCCTGGAAAGGAATCTGCCTACTTGAGGGACAAACTACCACTTCCGTGTTGAAGTCCCTGTAAAAACAAAAGTCTAGGGCAACAACGCCGTCATAAAATCAGGGCTAGTGGAGTCCCCAAGACCGTGAAGGCAGCCTGCCTCTGGAAGGAGGAATCCAGAAAAGGAACCCCATCCATTGAAGTTGGAAGATGTTGGCCTAAGTAGCACGGGATTCGAAAACTGCAGTGGATCATTTGCATGGTCAGAGCACCTCAAGCGAACTACCATGTTTGTGACTCATGCTACCATAGAGGCATAGCAAATGCTGATCGCAGGAGAAATATTCTTGAAGGCAACAAGTGATTAGTTTTTCAGAGTTGTCCTATACCAAAACGGACTTCAAAACACAGCTCACGAGACTCGTCTCCTTGTGATATCTGGTTTTACGACTGTACTAACTCACCATACGCTTCTTCTTCTTCTTCTTCTTCAGCATTCCGAGCCATTGAGGTTCTTTGCTGCAAATACAATCTGTCTCCATTCGTCTCTCTGGTGGACCTTCTCTTGCCAGTCGTTGATTCCAAGTGCTTGTAGGTCTGTATGTATATTATCTCTCCACCGCCTTCTTGGTCTACCTCGGGGTCTACGGTCATTTATTTCCTGAGTGTAAGCGAGTTTTGTTTCCCTATTATCTTCCATTCTTTCTATATGCCCCAGCCATTGTAGTCTATTAGCCTTCATGATACCAGTGATTAGCGGGGACTTTAAACAAATCATAAATGTCTTTGTTACTTCTTCTTTTCCACTCTCCACTTTGTGTATCCCTAATGGGTCCAAAGATGCGTCTTAAAATTTTGTTCTCAAAGGTTTGTAACAAGGCTTCGTCTCCTTTCGTTGTACTCCAGGTTTCAGAGCCATACAGCACAACTGGTCTGATCAGTGTTTTGTATATTGTGATTTTGGTGTTACGAGATAGCGCCTTTGATTTTAGTAGATGTTGTAGTGCATAGTATATCTTATTTCCAGAGTTGATTCTAGTTTGTATTTCTTCCCTTATGATGTTGGAGCAGTTGAAGATTGTACCCAGGTATTTGTATGTTTCCGTTCTTTTAATGGTCATATTATCTATTTGTATGTGGCCAGAGTTTTTAGCCATTCCGTCTCTTGAAATTACCATATATTCTGTCTTATCTTGGTTGATAACCAGCCCCATCTGTTGGGCTTTTTCCTTTAAGTGAGTCAATATTTCTAATGTCTTTTGTTCACTTTGCCCTATAATATCTATATCATCTGCATAGCCAAGCAGCTTGGATGTTCCTCCAATATCACATTCCTCCTTTACCTTCCTTACAACTTTCTCTAGAGCCAGATTGAAGAGTAGCGGCGATAGTGCATCACCCTGTTTCAAGCCAGATGTTATTTGGAAGGGGTCTGATTTCCTGCCTTTATATATTACTATATTATAAGTATCTTCCATGCATAGTTTGGTCATGTTAATTAACCTCCTTGGTATTCCAAATTCCTGCATAACATTCCATAGACTATTCCTATGGACACTATCATAAGCCTTTTTAAAATCCACAAAATGTTATGGAGATCTCTTTTATATTCCCAATGTTTCTCGGCTATTTGTCGTAAGATAAATATCTGATCTATTGTTGATCTGTTTTGTCTAAAACCCGCCTGGTAGTCACCTAATATGTCTTCTGAATATGGTTTTAGTCTATTTAGTAATACTGCGGATAGTATCTTATAGCTTGTGGACAGTAGTGATATTCCTCTATAATTTCCACATTGGAACTTGTCTCCTTTCTTAAAGATAGGTATCAATAATGACTCTTTCCAGTCATGGGGTAATTCTTCTGTCCTCCAGATTTTTATTATTAGTTCGTATAGCTTTAGATGTAATGCATGGCCACCTGCCTTTATAAATTCAGCAGCAATTCCATCAGTCCCAGTTGCCTTATTGTTTTTAAGTCGTGTGATTACATATAGGATTTCTTCAAATGTAGGTTCTTCAATTTGTGGTTCGCATGTTAGAACCTCTTCCTGTGGGAAAATGTTACTTGGAGCTTCACAATTTAGTAATTCAATAAAATATTCTTTCCATGTGTTGCACATTTCTTCATTGGTATTTATCATATTCCCATTTTTGTCTTTTAAACCATATGTGTTTTGTTGGTGCCCTCGTTTCATTGACTTCAGTACTTTAAAAAACTTTCTGGATTCATTTTTCTGGTGATTAGTTTCCATATCTTTGATTATATTACTCATATATTCTCGCTTCTGCTGTCTGACTATTTTTGTAGCCTCTTTACATTCATTTCTATAATGCTCTTCCTTTTGGATGTTATTGATGTCATTTAACCATACATGTCTGGCATTCTTCTTCTTAGTGACTGCTTCTTCACATTTTTGATTGAACCATCTGTTCTTTCTATGCGTGGTTGACACACCGAGACATTCTTCTGCGGTAGATTGAAGTGTATTCTTGATGTTCAACCAAGTTTGGTCAACGCTTTCCTCCAAAGGGTTTTGAAAAGTTTCAAGTTTACATTTTATTCACCATACGCTGCCTTGTCAATTAGTTAGTCAACAGATCATCCCCATTGCACATCGAACTATTAGTGCTTATGCCCCTCTCCTTAGTGTCTCCCTCATCGTGAAGCGGCTGACGACACCAGTTCTGTGTTGGTTGACCATTCGTCTCTGGATCACCTCATGTGGCTCTCGTCTAGTTTCACGCCTTTTGACTGGCAGTTCTTGCGGTCCGGTTAGTCTTAAAGTATCAACCTCGTCATTTGGGTCATTTACACACATGGTCTAACGTGCATGTCTCCAGCTGTGCTGTTGTCTTTGTTTCATATGGGCTGTGAGCAGAGCGACGTCTCTCACTGCTACATGATGATGCTGATGTATGGCCGAAGTTTAGACGGCTGCTGGGTGAAGATGACAGAATCTAGTGAAAGATGCTTCAGTTTGAATGTAAGCGTGGCAACACATCCACCACACCTTGCGTTCTCCAATGGCGTGTATCAATTCATGCGCTGACTCCCTTCTGTATCATGGCTTAAGACTGTTAAGAATTTTCTCTCGCTGTCTTCCCCTATTTCTCTATTCCTGAAATATTTCAGTTGTCACAATATATTCTAGTCTTTGTTGCCTAAAATGATGACTGTCTCATTTTGATGTTTGTGATAAGTTGTTGTTGTATCCGAAGCACTTTCATAACTTTTAGATTATGCATTTCGGTTGCCCAAGTCTTGTAAGCATTCTTTGTGAAACCACATTATTGAAGCGTCTTCTGTTAGTTTACTAATTGTCCAGGATTCGCAGCCGTGTGTTAAAACTGGTTTTATGTCGCATGCAAGAATTACTTTTTCTAACCTACAGTGATAAGGGTATATTGCAACAGATGTTCTGCAGGTTACCAAATGCAGTTTCAGCTTGTCCTGGTCTGTAACCATCAACCAGATCGCTAACACCGTTCTGCGACTTGTCCACGCCCTCCCACTTAGGTCAATGACGCTAGTTCAGTCTTTTTATTTTGTTTTTTGGTTGCATATCCCTTTCAGGACGTTGCAGCCAACACCAGCATTTTTCAGCTGCTGTTGATGTACTAGGAAAATTTTACGTTCAGTAGTTTGCCATTGCTTTCTGAACGACCGGTTCACATACCCTCGTAAGTTACCAGCGCGGCGCGATTCGCTGCCGATTCTCGCGCAGCTGTTTTGCGCACGTGGATAAACGGGATTACGAACAACGTCGTTAAAACTTAGGCCAGGGAGACCGGCTCTTCAGTTGGAAATGTTGTAGAGTTCGGTCTAACTAAACCCATTGTTCTCATCGACGAAAACACCGCCCATTAACTACTCCATGGTCGTATCGCGCGGTGTAAAAAGTTGTACCGTGGGGTCAGAAAATAAGGAGTGAAAACCGCTGCGGTAACCGCCGATAAGGCGTATCACGTTTTCGTTGTGTACCGATCGATTGCCACGATCATTCGATACATCAATGGTTCGCAACCCATCCCTCCCAACTGACAGAGGCCAGAGAGAGACAGAAAGAAAGAGTGAGAGAGCGTTAGAGAGATACAGAGAGCAATCTGCAATCAGTTCTCCGTACGGGAGATTAAACAAAGGTGACGTGGATTTTTTTTTTTTTTACTTCTTTTACCCTAGCGGTTATTCCTGGCAAGTCGTTTCAGCCAAATTAAGCTGTCACCACGCCAAATAACGAACACGATAAGCCGATTTGGTTCTCATTTCCACTGTTATCATGGCAGGGACCCTGCGTCGGACCGGCCACTTGTCTCACAGCAAGGCTGCCAGAGGGGACAGGGGGGATTAATGTTTGTCAAAGGAAAATGCATGCATACACCTGGGGGATGTGTGGTCGGGCTTATTTGTTTGATCTCCCGGGCTGTGGATTTAAGTCTGGTAGATGATTACATATATATAAATGAATATAAATATGGATATAAATGGTATAGACGGGTTCTAAGAATATCTTGGATACAGAAAAGAACAAATGCATACATACGACAAGATCTGAATATTGAAGAAGATTGTCTATTAAAGGCCATAATGCAAAGCAAATTGGAATAGTTAGGTCACTTGAAACGTCGTGAAAGTTGGAAAGAACAATCATGGCGGATGTATAAGCCCGGAAGGGAGGAAGAGGAAGGTCAAAGAGAAGAATAGGTGTATGATATGGCATATGATCTCCAGATGGGTGTATCGGACGCGGGACATCTTGCTTATGACAGAAGTTTTCCGGAAAGTTGTTATGGGATCGAGGTTCTGAAAGGGCATGCTACTGAATGAGTGAATGAATGGATCAGTGAATGGATCATTGAGTGAATTATTGATTTACAGTGTGGGTCTTTGATTGGTTGGGAGGGAGTCTCCGTGGCGAAAATGTTTCCGCCGCCTGCCTCGCGCTCCAAAGGTTGTAGGTTTGATTCCAGGCTACGACATTCGGTTCACGAGTGTGGTTCCCTCGGAGACTCCAGAGGGTCGTCGCTGGAGCTGCGGAGTTCGTACTTTGTGCGAAACTTTCGGCAGTCCGCCCTGTGGAAAAAGGCCAAACCATGTGGGATACAAACCCGGTGCACTGAAGACCATCCTCTTGACGTGCCTTTTAAACCCCATTTGGTTGGTTGGGAACCACTCTAGCGCGGTGGTTAGTATGCTTGTATGCCGGTCCCGTGGTCTGGTGTCCCATTCCCCGTTGAGGCGAGTGTATAAACTGCGATGGGTTCCCGCTCGATCCCGATTACAATGAGTATCAGGAAATGTCCCGACAAGTAAAAGCAGCCACCATGATGTACCAAAGAATCTACCTAGTGCCGATTGGTCTTCTTCTTCTTCTTCTTCTTCTTCTTCTTCTTCTTCTTCTTCTTCTTCTTCTTCTTCTTCTTCTTCTTCTTCTTCTTCTTCTTCTTCTTCTTCTTCTTCTTCAGTTGCATAAGATCCAATCTTAATCTATCAACGGATAGTCAAATGGAGGTTGTCATTGCTTGTGCTTCTTCTCTCTGTTACCCAATTGTTTTAGTTTTAACCATGCATTTTCTCTCTATTCTTTGCTTCCCTTGTTCTAACATTTTCTCACAGATCCTAAATTCTCTTCTCCTCCTATTCTGTCCCATAAATTCCCTACCCCTTGTTGTTGTGCCCAGTGATCTAACCATTATTACGCAGTAACAAACCCTTGCCAACTGTGCATTGTTTATATTTCAAACGTTGATGGGAAAATCAATGTTCAAACGTTGAGTGATGGAGAATGGAACACGGCCTCCCTAATATAGCAGCATTCGGGAAAGCAAATTATCATCCACTAAATTGTGGGTTTCTTCTAAAGTTTGTGTGTGTGTGTGTTTTTTTCTTTCTAAATACGTTTAAATTGTATCTGTTAAATCTAAGCTGTTGAGTGTCGATGCACAATGAACACCTGATTTGTTTTTTTTTTTCCTGGGTGGGGTGGGAGGGGGGTGTTGTTTGTTTTGGTGAATATATTCCGAAAAAGTACAGAGCAAATGTATCATGTTTCGATGTAGTCACCACTGCGTTCAATGCAAGTCCCCCAGCGCCGATAAAGTGTTTAAATTCGTATAGAAAAATCGACCCCTGGGGGTCGCTACTCGGTGTTTCTTACCTGGTCGTGAACTGTCTTTTCACAGAAGTTACGCCGTTATGAAACTTCCTACTCTACTCATACATTTGCTGATTTGACAAGCATGCATCACCACTCTTGACCTTCATTCGCCAATGAATTTATATAGGTTTCACCCTTCACTGATCAGAAAACGGATAACAGAACGCTGCTCCTCTTTGGTGCATGTCAGAAGTGAGGCGGCCACCTTTAAACTGCCATTATGACGTCACCGTGTTCGTCTGCACTGTGATGTCGCGTTCCTAATCCCTCTTGACATCCTTAACAACAATATTGATAGGTTACAAGACAATGGCATGGTTATCACGAACATCCAAGTAAATCTGGTGTTGTCTGCAACGTCTTGTAAGGGATAAGCAACTAACTTTTTTTAAAGTTGTATTGTTCGTATGGTATATGGGTATATTATAATGGACACATCGGCCCTCGATGAGTGATGTGGTCAGGTCACGCCGGCCGCCTTTATGTCCCAAGACATTTCCCGGTATAAATTTTAGGCGAACAATTCGAATTCGCCCCCTTTCGGGTCGACCCCATGACCACGATGTAGACATTGCGCTACGGCAGCTGCCCGGAATACCACAGCGTGGCAATATCTAGGCCTGCTGTGACATACGCGTATGTTAGGTAAAGGTCACAACACGCTGAGGGCATCATTGGAGCTGCCAGACGGGACAAGAGCACCAGTGTGAGGACGTGTGGTATAGGAAGTGTAGCACCTCCTGGTGAACGCAATCACCAAGGGTAATCGTGTCATTGCCGAGAGGAGTAATTGAGACTGGCGGGTCAGTCTCTCCCCTGAATCATCTGATAAGTACCACAGCCATTGATACAGGTAGTCAATATTTTCCCATACAGTGTTTCTCTCTCTCTCTCTCTCTCTCTCTCTCTCTCTCTCTCTCTCTCTCTCTCTCTCTCTCTCTCTCTCTCTCTCTCTCTCTCTTTCTTTCTCTCTCTACTTCTCTCTCTCTCTCTCTACTTCTCTCTCTCTACTTCTCTCTCTCTCTACTTCTCTCTCTCTCTACTTCTCTCTCTCTCTCTCTACTTCTCTCTCTCTACTTCTCTCTCTCTCTACTTCTCTCTCTCTACTTCTCTCTCTCTCTCTCTCTACTTCTCTCTCTCTACTTCTCTCTCTCTCTACTTCTCTCTCTCTCTACTTCTCTCTCTCTACTCTCTCTACTTCTCTCTCTCTCTCTACTTCTCTCTCTCTACTTCTCTCTCTCTCTACTTCTCTCTCTCTCTACTTCTCTCTCTCCATCTACTCTCTCTCTCTACTCTCTCTCTACTTCTCTCTCTCTCTACTTCTCTCTCTCTACTTCTCTCTCTCTCTCTACTTCTCTCTCTCTACTTCTCTCTACTTCTCTCTCTGTCTCTACTTCTCTCTCTGTCTCTACTTCTTTCTCTCTCTACTTCTCTCTCTCTCTCTCTACTTCTCTCTCTCTCTACTTCTCTCTCTCTCTAATGTCTCTCTCTACTTCTCTCTCTCTACTTCTCTCTCTCTGCTTCTCTCTCTCTCTGCTTCTCTCTCTCTCTCTCTCTCTCTACTTCTCCTCTCTCTCTCTCTACTTCTCTCTCTCTCGTCTTTTTCCCTCCTTCTCACTCTCTGTACCTCATCCCCTCTCTCACTCACTCCACCTCTCTCACTCTCTCTCCCTCTCTCTCTCTACTTCTCTCTCTCTCTACTTCTCTCTCTCTCTACTTCTCTCTCTCTCTACTTCTCCTCTCTCTCTCTACTTCTCTCTCTCCCTCTCGTCTTTTTACCTACCTCTCACTCACTCTCTGTACCTCATCCCCTCTGTCACTCACTCTCTCCCCCTTCTCTCACTCACTCTCTCCCCCCTTCTCTCACTCACTCTCTCCCCCCTTCTCTCACTCACTCTCTCTCCCCCTTCACTCTCACACTCTCGTGATAGACCACAACATAACGAGGTGGCGAGGCCAGTTTGCTTCCACGCCGCTTTCTGTTCCAGACAATAGCACCCAGGTTTCTGTACACACTTTACACAGACCAAATTGAAAGCCAATTGTAAACACCTTGCCAGGACACTTGCGCAGATCTGTATCAAATTGCTTGCCGGCCGACGCGGTTATCTTGCTTCTCCGCATGTTGCGATCTTTTAAAGAATGTTTTAGTGTACAGAGACTAAGGAAGAACCATATGTTAACAACTTACACACTAATAAGGAAGAGCCACTTGTAAATACCTTACACGAGAATGAGGTAGAAGCAGTTATGTGTGTGAGTTTGTTACAAAAAAGAGCCAGTTGTAACCACATGTTTATTTTGCATATCCTATTTACTGGATATCGCTGTCAACATCTTACTGCTGGTGTTGATGTATGGAAGTTTATTTTCAGTAGTTTTCCATTGCTTTCTGAACGACCGGCTCACATGCCAACACGTTAAAACCCAGCCCGACGCGGTATGCATAACCACATTACACGAGAAAAATGAAGAGCCAGTAATATCGAAACCTTATATGAGAATAAGGAAAAGCCAGTTGTAACCACATTACACGAGTATAAGGAAAAGCCAGTTGTATCAAGACCTTATATGAGAATAAGAAAAAGCCAGTTGTAACCACATTACACGAGTATAAGGAAAAGCCAGTTGTATCAAAACCTTATATGAGAATAAAGAAAAGCCAGTTGTACCACATTACACGAGTATAAGAAAAAGCCAGTTGTATCACAACCTTATATGAGAATAAGGAAAAGACAGTTGTAACCACATTACACGAGTATAAGGAAAAGCCAGTTATATCAAAACCTTATATGAGAATAAGGAAAAGCCAGTTGTATCAAAACCTTATATGAGAATAAGGAAAAGCCAGTTGTATCAAAACCTTATATGAGAATAAGGAAAAACCAGTTGTATCAAAACCTTATATGAGAATAAGGAAAAGCCAGTTGTATCAAAACCTTATATGAGAATAAGGAATAACCAGTTGTATCAAAACCTTATATGAGAATAAGGAAAAAACCAGTTGTAACAACCACATTACACGAATATAAGGAAAAGCCAGTTGTAACCACACTACACGAGTATAAGGAAAAGCCAGTTGTAACCACACTACACGGGAATGAACAAGAGCCAGTTGTATGAAAACCGTACACGAGAATAAGGAAGAGCCTGTTGTAATAAAAACTGTACACGAGAATACGGAAGAACCAGTTGTATAATAACCTTACATAAAACTAAGGAAGAGCCAGTTGTGGAAAGAACATTTCACAGATCCGACTTGCCTCGTAGATCCCAGTCACCGACTTGTGTCTGAACCTTTAGGCTACAGGAACAGATGTAGAATTTAGCGGGATTTGTTTTTTATAGCGGGTCATGGGAGAAATGCCTGCTGGATGGAATATCGACCCGGAAGAGCTACACCAAGGCAGAATAGAAGCACATTAAGCAAAAGTAAGAGACAGAAGTCACGGGCATGCGTGAACTTTGCAGCAGAAGGCAGTACCGTGGGCGCCTGACTAACGCGGATATTATGGATATTAACACATCTGACATTTCTGCAATATAACGACAACCTGTTGTTGATATTGATGCTAAATACATCGTTTGCGTTTAATCGTCAGGTTTCAACCCTATAACCTACTACCATGGCCATCGCCTGTCCTGTGGAATACCGTATCTATAATTCTAAGGTGAAATATGGCTATTGGCATTCATAGGACGCGATGTAAATCAGCGGCTGTTTCGATTTTCTGGCATGAGACAATAGAAATAAAGTCAATATGTTTGCTTCACTGTCATTCGGCTTAAAATATCGACTCCCTAACTACTAGTGCTACTGCTGCTTCCGCCGTCACCACCGCCATCTCGTCCTCCTCCCTTCTCTTCTGCCTCCCCCTTCTTCCTCTTCCTCTTCTTGGTCGTCGTCGTTATCCATCCTGAATGTATGATTTCTCCTGTCGTCTCCATACAGTTTTGTCTACATTGTTTCATGTCAGATAAAGTTGTAACCCACCACCATCTCGTCCTCCTCCCTTCTCTTCTGCCTCCTCCTTCTTCCTCTTCTTGGTCGTCGTCGTTATCCATCCTGAATGTATGATTTCTCCTGTCGTCTCCATACAGTTTTGTCTACATTGTTTCATGTCAGATAAAGTTGTAACCCACCACCATCTCGTCCTCCTCCCTTCTCTTCTGCCTCCTCCTTCTGCCTCTTCCTCTTTTTGGTCGTCGTCGTTATCCATCCTGAATGTATGATTTCTCCTGTCGTCTCCATACAGTTTTGTCTACATTGTTTCATGTCAGATAAAGTTGTAACCCACCACCATCTCGTCCTCCTCCCTTCTCTTCTGCCTCCTCCTTCTGCCTCTTCCTCTTTTTGGTCGTCGTCGTTATCCATCCTGAATGTATGATTTCTCCTGTCGTTCTCCATACAGTTTTGTCTACATTGTTTCATGTCAGATAAAGTTGTAACCCACCACCATCTCGTCCTCCTCCCTTCTCTTCTGCCTCCTCCTTCTGCCTCTTCCTCTTTTTGGTCGTCGTCGTTATCTATCCTGAATGTATGATTTCTCCTGTCGTCTCCATACAGTTTTGTCTACATTGTTTCATGTCCGATAAAGTTGTAGCCCACACTGTTGACTAGTTGCACGATTGTTATTTGGTAGGGAGTCTGTACGCACATTTTCACGTATTTATTTGTTTAACGCATACGTGCGTATGTCTGTATTTGCGAGCGCGCCCGCTCTCTTTACGAATTGCTTAGTTTGCCAGCGGCACATATAAAGCAAATAGCTGAATTCCAGAAGTCCATACAGAGATGGTAGCAGCAGATAGTTGATTGATGTGCTTGTAGAGAATAAGGGCAGAATGTCAGACGGGCCTGCGTGCCCAATTCTTAACCCTTTGAAAATAAAGATTGTTCGTTCGTTCGTTAGTTTGTTTGTTTGATTGTTTGTTCTCAACAGATGCATGTTGTTGCAGCAATTATTACTGTTTGGTGCCCAACAAACACCCCCCCCCCCCCTCCACCCAGCTGATTATTTTAGATAATTTATTAATATTTGGTTCCCAATACTACGCAGACATATTTATTTTATAACATTTATAAATATTTGGTTCCTGATACTCCGCCGACAGATATTTATTATAGATTATTTATTAATGTTTGGTGCCCAACATCCCGCCGACAGATGTTTATTATACATATTGATTCATTATTCTTACAACCCGCCGACATATGTTTGTTATAGGTTAGTTATTAATATTTTATGGCCAACATCCCGCCGACAGATGTTTATTATAATCCCACCGACATATGTTTCTCTGTGTAAGGATGTGGCTCTTGTTTGCGGATCCAGATTGTGTGTAACAGTGGGTGTCGCAATACTTGCTTCAGAGTAAAAGTTCTTAGTTACTTATACGTGGTTTAGGAATTGTGGTTATAGTCATTAGTATCGGTGATAAATTGCGTCGCGGAAGTGTGGTCTATTCACGACTGGATTACTTTTGAACAGTGACAGTTGACCTTCCAGTGGACTGGATGATGCCAAACCTATCACAGCCACAATGCCCCGAACGGAGCAGTCTGAAAGTGTAGTTCTGGCTGCAGCTAGCTAAGTTCCTGTCTCAGTGCATGATTTATGGCTGGAAGACTCCGGCCAACGTGTGAGGCGGCCTCGGTCGGTTTACAGGCCTGGAAAGTGTGGTAATAAACGGGCAGTGTGCCCAGGATGGGATGCGGCAAAGGAGCGAGTGACCGACAAACATCCTGACCCTTGGAGACAGGAGGGGTTGTGTTTTATCACCCAGGATGAGAATGACCGTGACAGCGAAGCGCCCGAGAACGCTGTCATTGGCGTTTTCCATTAAAGTAAGATATGTGTTATTTACGTGTTTACTGTAATGCCTGGTGATAACTCTCTCTCTCTCTCTCTCTCTCTCTCTCTCTCTCTCTCTCTCTCTCTCTCTCTCTCTCTCTCTCTCTCTCTCTCTCTCTCTTCTTTCTTTCTCTCTCTACTTCTCTCTCTCTCTCTACTTCTCTCTCTCTACTTCTCTCTCTCTCTACTTCTCTCTCTCCATCTACTTCTCTCTCTCTACCTCTCTCTCTACTTCTCTCTCTCTCTACTTCTCTCTCTCTACTTCTCTCTCTCTCTCTCTACTTCTCTCTCTCTCTACTTCTCTCTACTTCTCTCTCTGTCTCTACTTCTATCTCTGTCTCTACTTCTTTCTCTCTCTACTTCTCTCCCTCTCTCTCTACTTCTCTCTCTCTCTACTTCTCTCTCTCTCTACTTCTCTCTCTCTCTCTCTCTCTCTCTCTCTACATCTCTCTCTATCTACATCTCTCTCTATCTACATCTCTCTCTACTTCTCTCTCTCTCTCTAATGTCTCTCTCTACTTCTCTCTCTCTACTTCTCTCTCTCTGCTTCTCTCTCTCTGCTTCTCTCTCTCTCTGCTTCTCTCTCTCTCTCTCTCTCTCTCTCTCTACTTCTCCTCTCTCTCTCTCTACTTCTCTCTCTCTCTCGTCTTTTTCCCTCCTTCTCACTCTCTGTACCTCATCCCCTCTCTCACTCACTCCACCTCTCTCACTCTCTCTCCCTCTCTCTCTCTACTTCTCTCTCTCTCTACTTCTCTCTCTCTCTACTTCTCCTCTCTCTCTCTACTTCTCTCTCTCCCTCTCGTCTTTTTACCTACCTCTCACTCACTCTCTGTACCTCATCCCCTCTGTCACTCACTCTCTCCCCCTTCTCTCACTCACTCTCTCCCCCCTTCTCTCACTCACTCTCTCCCCCCTTCTCTCACTCACTCTCTCTCCCCCTTCACTCTCACACTCTCGTGATAGACCACAACATAACGAGGTGGCGAGGCCAGTTTGCTTCCACGCCGCTTTCTGTTCCAGACAATAGCACCCAGGTTTCTGTACACACTTTACACAGACCAAATTGAAAGCCAATTGTAAACACCTTGCCAGGACACTTGCGCAGATCTGTATCAAATTGCTTGCCGGCCGACGCGGTTATCTTGCTTCTCCGCATGTTGCGATCTTTAAAGAATGTTTTAGTGTACAGAGACTAAGGAAGAACCATATGTTAACAACTTACACACTAATAAAGAAGAGCCACTTGTAAATACCTTACACGAGAATGAGGTAGAAGCAGTTATGTGTGTGAGTTTGTTACAAAAAAGAGCCAGTTGTAACCACATGTTTATTTTGCATATCCTATTTACTGGATATCGCTGTCAACATCTTACTGCTGGTGTTGATGTATGGAAGTTTATTTTCAGTAGTTTTCCATTGCTTTCTGAACGACCGGCTTCCATACCAACACGTTAAAACCCAGCCCGACGCGGTCTGCATAACCACATTACACGAAAATAATGAAGAGCCAGTAATATCGAAACCTTATATGAGAATAAGGAAAAGCCAGTTGTAACCACATTACACGAGTATAAGGAAAAGCCAGTTGTATCAAGACCTTATATGAGAATAAGGAAAAGCCAGTTGTAACCACATTACACGAGTATAAGGAAAAGCCAGTTGTATCAAAACCTTATATGAGAATAAAGAAAAGCCAGTTGTACCACATTACACGAGTATAAGAAAAAGCCAGTTGTATCACAACCTTATATGAGAATAAGGAAAAGACAGTTGTAACCACATTACACGAGTATAAGGAAAAGCCAGTTATATCAAAACCTTATATGAGAATAAGGAAAAGCCAGTTGTATCAAAACCTTATATGAGAATAAGGAAAAGCCAGTTGTATCAAAACCTTATATGAGAATAAGGAAAAACCAGTTGTATCAAAACCTTATATGAGAATAAGGAAAAGCCAGTTGTATCAAAACCTTATATGAGAATAAGGAATAACCAGTTGTATCAAAACCTTATATGAGAATAAGGAAAAACCAGTTGTAACAACCACATTACACGAATATAAGGAAAAGCCAGTTGTAACCACACTACACGAGTATAAGGAAAAGCCAGTTGTAACCACACTACACGGGAATGAACAAGAGCCAGTTGTATGAAAACCGTACACGAGAATAAGGAAGAGCCTGTTGTAATAAAAACTGTACACGAGAATACGGAAGAACCAGTTGTATAATAACCTTACATAAAACTAAGGAAGAGCCAGTTGTGGAAAGAACATTTCACAGATCCGACTTGCCTCGTAGATCCCAGTCACCGACTTGTGTCTGAACCTTTAGGCTACAGGAACAGATGTAGAATTTAGCGGGATTTGTTTTTTATAGCGGGTCATGGGAGAAATGCCTGCTGGATGGAATATCGACCCGGAAGAGCTACACCAAGGCAGAATAGAAGCACATTAAGCAAAAGTAAGAGACAGAAGTCACGGGCATGCGTGAACTTTGCAGCAGAAGGCAGTACCGTGGGCGCCTGACTAACGCGGATATTATGGATATTAACACATCTGACATTTCTGCAATATAACGACAACCTGTTGTTGATATTGATGCTAAATACATCGTTTGCGTTTAATCGTCAGGTTTCAACCCTATAACCTACTACCATGGCCATCGCCTGTCCTGTGGAATACCGTATCTATAATTCTAAGGTGAAATATGGCTATTGGCATTCATAGGACGCGATGTAAATCAGCGGCTGTTTCGATTTTCTGGCATGAGACAATAGAAATAAATTCAATATGTTTGCTTCACTGTCATTCGGCTTAAAATATCGACTCCCTAACTACTAGTGCTACTGCTGTTTCCGCCGTCACCACCACCATCTCGTCCTCCTCCCTTCTCTTCTGCCTCCCCCTTCTTCCTCTTCCTCGTCTTGGTCGTCGTCGTTATCCATCCTGAATGTATGATTTCTCCTGTCGTCTCCATACAGTTTTGTCTACATTGTTTCATGTCAGATAAAGTTGTAACCCACCACCATCTCGTCCTCCTCCCTTCTCTTCTGCCTCCTCCTTCTTCCTCTTCTTGGTCGTCGTCGTTATCCATCCTGAATGTATGATTTCTCCTGTCGTCTCCATACAGTTTTTGTCTACATTGTTTCATGTCAGATAAAGTTGTAACCCACCACCATCTCGTCCTCCTCCCTTCTCTTCTGCCTCCTCCTTCTGCCTCTTCCTCTTTTTGGTCGTCGTCGTTATCTATCCTGAATGTATGATTTCTCCTGTCGTCTCCATACAGTTTTGTCTACATTGTTTCATGTCCGATAAAGTTGTAGCCCACACTGTTGACTAGTTGCACGATTGTTATTTGGTAGGGAGTCTGTACGCACATTTTCACGTATTTATTTGTTTAACGCATACGTGCGTATGTCTGTATTTGCGAGCGCGCCCGCTCTCTTTACGAATTGCTTAGTTTGCCAGCGGCACATATAAAGCAAATAGCTGAATTCCAGAAGTCCATACAGAGATGGTAGCAGCAGATAGTTGATTGATGTGCTTGTAGAGAATAAGGGCAGAATGTCAGACGGGCCTGCGTGCCCAATTCTTAACCCTTTGAAAATAAAGATTGTTCGTTCGTTCGTTAGTTTGTTTGTTTGTTTGTTTGTTCTCAACAGATGCATGTTGTTGCAGCAATTATTACTGTTTGGTGCCCAACAAACCCCCCCCCCCCCCCCCCCCCCCCCCCCCCCCCCACCCAGCTGATTATTTTAGATAATTTATTAATATTTGGTTCCCAATACTACGCAGACATATTTATTTATAACATTATAAATATTTGGTTCCTGATAATCCGCCGACAGATATTTATTATAGATTATTTATTAATGTTTGGTGCCCAACATCCCGCCGACAGATGTTTATTATACATATTGATTCATTATTCTTACAACCCGCCGACATATGTTTGTTATAGGTTAGTTATTAATATTTTATGGCCAACATCCCGCCGACAGATGTTTATTATAATCCCACCGACATATGTTTCTCTGTGTAAGGATGTGGCTCTTGTTTGCGGATCCAGATTGTGTGTAACAGTGGGTGTCGCAATACTTGCTTCAGAGTAAAAGTTCTTAGTTACTTATACGTGGTTTAGGAATTGTGGTTATAGTCATTAGTATCGGTGATAAATTGCGTCGCGGAAGTGTGGTCTGTTCACGACTGGATTACTTTGAACAGTGACAGTTGACCTTCCAGTGGACTGGATGATGCCAAACCTATCACAGCCACAATGCCCCGAACGGAGCAGTCTGAAAGTGTAGTTCTGGCTGCAGCTAGCTAAGTTCCTGTCTCAGTGCATGATTTATGGCTGGAAGACTCCGGCCAACGTGTGAGGCGGCCTCGGTCGGTTTACAGGCCTGGAAAGTGTGGTAATAAACGGGCAGTGTGCCCAGGATGGGATGCGGCAAAGGAGCGAGTGACCGACAAACATCCTGACCCCTTGGG
>JACEFZ010015674.1:0-60098 GCA_014155875.1 Cepaea nemoralis | reverse complement strand
TAGTAATAGTGCGGGGTAAAACATAAATGATTAGGATGTATGTTGTATTATTTTAATCATCGTCACCATCATCATCACTATCATCAATCATACTTTTAGTTGAGTTGCGGGGAAACATAAATGATTGTTACAAAAATTTGGGGGGGATTGATGTCCTGTTGTGATTTTATTTCACTGTTTTGTGTGTTAAATAGTAGTTAATTAAGTTATGTTTAAATTACAGGGTTTTGTCTAGAATAAAGACAATACAGAGGGCTTTAATTAGGACCCTTCGTTCAGAAAAGAGTTAATAGAGAGACACATTCTCTTTGTGAAGAATAAGTTCATGGGTGCTGTGATAATCAGCATAATAAGGTGATATGGTACTGGAAACATATACCGGGGATGGTTATGGGAAACTTTAGAGATACACTAAAGTAAGCATTAATTAGAAATATATGGGATTAGAAGCCACATGGGAGAAGAAAAGATTAATGAATATATTCAGTGGGGTAAAGCTGAGAAAAGTTTTAAACATAGTTTCCGGGGGGGGGGGGGGGGGGGGGGGGGGGGGGGGGGGGGGGGGGTCAGAAGAGCCATGATATACACGAGATTGCTGGGTTATAGAAGAATAAGAAATTACCCCAGATGAAGAGTAAACATGAATTGGATCCATGTTTGATTAGACACTGTGGATAACAGTATAATAGTAAAGGGTAAAGTGTGTAAATGAGAAATGAACATAAGGGGAGACATAGTGACATGGGGTGTTTGTGGGTCCGTAATAAAGGGACTGAGATAAAGTTGATTACAAGCAGTCACAGACATGAGTGGTTATTTTTGCTGCTGTGGGTTACGGCATGAATTATGAATTGAGAGGTGGAAGATTTTAGAGAGGCATTGGGTTACATGGCCTGGGCAGGATGTAAATGTTTATCCCTTTGGGTGTATTAAGCTTCAGAGATAGAATAAGAAGTGGGTTGCTAGAGTAGTGTATATAGTGGTCAGATTACGATGTTGTGTTTGATGGTTAACATTTAAGGGGAGATTTCAAGGTTACTAGGTTGCTGTTGATAACGGCATAAGTGGAGCATTTTAGTAGATATGCCCATAAGAAATGGACATTAAGAGAGAACCTGAGGTATTGGAGAAGATTAGTTATACGAGGTGATGAGGTTATGTGAGGTGTTGTGTATAATGTTGGGGGGGGTCCTAAGGGGATAATAGATTTTTTTAATTGTGTCTTCGGGATGTGTTTTGTGGTTAACATTACAATGTGAGGTTGAGGTAAGGTAGTGTCTGTAATATATAGACACTTAGAAGTGAAGAATATTTTTGGATGATGGTTGGTATTTGATGCTGTAGATAGCAGCGTAAACTGTTACCATAATGAGTGGTACTGTGGGAGATATAATTGGTATAGACTTTATTACATAAAGTCTCAAAGAACATAGGGGTGTAAAGGGGTGTGTGATTTAGGTGAATGTTGTTTTTTTTGAAAGAGTTCTATTTCTTCTTTTAAATTCCGGTGGCCACCGATTCTTTGTCTTCCTATCGTGTGAAAGTAATTTCAGGTTAGTTGAAAGTGGGGGATTAGTAGCGTTGGTGATAAAAATAAGGAGTTGGTGTTAGCGTTTGAAATTTTAAGCAGATTGCTTACGAAGAGAAGAAGGAGTATTTAAGAAGACGTGTTATGATGTTATGATGTGTTATATAAAGTTGAGATTGAATTGTTATTAAAGATATGTAAATATGTTATGGTTGGATGAAGGGCCGGAAACGAAGAAGAAGGGGGTTGACTATATAGCAAGGGAAAAAAGTTAAAGAAATTTGAATATTCATTTAAGTTAGAGTTGGTTTGGGAAAGATTAGAGGAACTGTGAGAAGTAAGGAAAAAGAGGGAATAGAGTAAGGGGATTAGGAGTAAAGAGTTTTCCTTTATAAGGAAAATTCTTTATCAAACATGGGGAGGTGTAACAGTAAGGGAGTACTGGGGTATTATTAGGATCTAGTGGGAAATAGATACAGCACGATTGAGCATCGAGAGTGAAAGGGTGAGAGATGCTCAATCGTGACGTATTGGGTTGGCAAGGGCAGTTAAGATCCGGCCTTTGACTTGAGTGGAAGTTAACATCAGACCTTTGTCATCATGTACAAATAAACTTTATATTATCAAGTACAACCCGACTTGCGAGTTTCTATACACTGGTATAGTTGTCTGTCTACTTCTATGTTTAGGTGTTGTTGTCTGTCTACTTCTACCTCAAGGTGTTGTTGTCTGTCTACTTCTACCTTTAGGTATTGTTGTCTGTCTACTTCTACCTTTAGGTATTGTTGTCTGTCTACATCTACCTCAAGGTGTTGTTGTCTGTCTACTTCTACCTTTATGTGTTGTTGTCTGTCTACTTCTACCTTTAGGTATTGTTGTCTGTCTACTTCTACCTTTAGGTGTTGTTGTCTGTCTACTTCTACCTTTAGGTGTTGTTGTGTCTACTTCTACCTTTAGGTGTTGTTGTCTGTCTACTTCTACCTCAAGGTGTTGTTGTCTGTCTACTTCTACCTCTAGGTGTTGTTGTCTGTCTACTTCTACCTTTATGTGTTGTTGTCTGTCTACTTCTACCTTTAGGTATTGTTGTCTGTCTACTTCTACCTTTAGGTGTTGTTGTCTGTCTTCTTCTACCTTTAGGTGTTGTTGTCTGTCTACTTCTACCTTTATGTGTTGTTGTCTGTCTACTTCTACCTCAAAGTGTTGTTGTCTGTCTACTTCTACATTTATGTGTTGTTGTCTGTCTACTTCTACCTTTAGGTGTTGTTGTCTGTCTACTCCTACCTCAAAGTGTTGTCTGTCTACTTCTACCTCAGAGTGCTGTTGCCTGTCTACTTCTACCTTTAGGTGTTGTTGTCTGTCTACTTCTACCTTTAGGTGTTGTTGTCTGTCTACTTCTACCTCAAAGTGTTGTTGTCTGTCTACTTCTACCCTTAGGTGTTGTTGTCTGTCTACTTCTACCTCAAAGTGTTGTTGTCTGTCTACTTCTACCTTTATGTGTTGTTGTCTGTCTACTTCTACCTCAAAGTGTTGTCTGTCTACTTCTACCTTTAGGTGTTGTTGTCTGTCTACTTCTACCTTTAGGTGTTGTTGTCTGTCTACTTCTACCTTTATGTGTTGTTGTCTGTCTACTTCTACCTCAAAGTGCTGTTGCCTGTCTACTTCTACCTTTAGGTGTTGTTGTCTGTCTACTTCTACCTTTAGGTGTTGTTGTCTGTCTACTTCTACCTCAAAGTGTTGTTGTCTGTCTACTTCTACCTTTAGGTGTTGTTGTCTGTCTACTTCTACCTCAAAGTGTTGTTGTCTGTCTACTTCTACCTTTATGTGTTGTTGTCTGTCTACTTCTACCTCAACGTGTTGTCTGTCTACTTCTACCTTTATGTGTTGTTGTCTGTCTACTTCTATCTTTAGGTGTTGTTGTCTGTCTACTTCTACCTCAAAGTGTTGCTGTCTACTTCTACCTTTAGGTGTTGTTGTCTGTATACTTCTACCTTAAAGTGTTGTTGTCTGTCTACTTCTACCTTAAAGTGTTGTTGTCTGTCTACTTCTACCTTTAGGTGGTGTTGTCTGTCTACTTCTACCTTAAAGTGTTGTTGTCTGTCTACTTCTACCATTAGGTGTTGTTGTCTGTCTACTTCTACCTTAAAGTGTTGTTGTCTGTCTACTTCTACCTTTAGGTGGTGTTGTCTGTCTACTTCTACCTTAAAGTGTTGTTGTCTGTCTACTTCTACCTTTAGGTGGTGTTGTCTGTCTACTTCTACCTTAAAGTGTTGTTGTCTGTCTACTTCTACCTTTAGGTGTTGTTGTCTGTCTACTTCTACCTTAAAGTGTTGTTGTCTGTCTACTTCTACCTTAAAGTGTTGTTGTCTGTCTACTTCTACCTTTAGGTGTTGTTGTCTGTCTACTTCTACCTTAAAGTGTTGTTGTCTGTCTACTTCTACCTTAAAGTGTTGTTGTCTGTCTACTTCTACCTTTAGGTGTTGTTGTCTGTCTACTTCTACCTTAAAGTGTTGTTGTCTGTCTACTTCTACCTTAAAGTGTTGTTGTCTGTCTACTTCTACCTTAAAGTGTTGTTGTCTGTCTACTTCTACCTTTAGGTGGTGTTGTCTGTCTACTTCTACCTTTAGGTGTTGTTGTCTGTATACTTCTACCTTAAAGTGTTGTTGTCTGTCTACTTCTACCTTAAAGTGTTGTTGTCTGTCTACTTCTACCACAAAGTGTTGTTGTCTGTCTACTTCTACCTTAAAGTGTTCTTGTCTGTCTACTTCTACCTCAAAGTGTTGCTGTCTGTCTACTTCTACCTTTAGGTGTTGTTGTCTGTCTACTTCTACCTTTAGGTGTTTTTGTCTGTCTACTTCTACCTCAAGGTGTTGTTGTCTGTCTACTTCTACCTTTAGGTGTTGTTGTCTGTCTACTTCTACCTTTATGTGTTGTTGTCTGTCTACTTCTACCTTTAGGTGTTCTTGTGTCTACTTCTACCTTAAAGTGTTGTTGTCTGTCTACTTCTACCTTATAGTGTTGTTGCTTGTCTACTTCTTCATTAAAGTGTTGTTGTTTGTCTACTTCTACCTTTAGGTGTTGTTGTCTGTCTACTTCTACCTTAAAGTGTTGTTCTCTGTCTACATCTACCTGTAGGTGTTATTGTCTGTCTACTTCTACCTCAAAGTGTTGTTGTCTGTCTACTTCTACCTCAAAGTGTTGTTGTCTGTCTACTTCTACCACAAAGTGTTGTTGTCTGTCTACTTCTACCTTAAAGTGTTCTTGTCTGTCTACTTCTACCTCAAAGTGTTGCTGTCTGTCTACTTCTACCTTTAGGTGTTGTTGTCTGTCTACTTCTACCTTTAGGTGTTTTTGTCTGTCTACTTCTACCTCAAGGTGTTGTTGTCTGTCTACTTCTACCTTTAGGTGTTGTTGTCTGTCTACTTCTACCTTTATGTGTTGTTGTCTGTCTACTTCTACCTTTAGGTGTTCTTGTGTCTACTTCTACCTTAAAGTGTTGTTGTCTGTCTACTTCTACCTTATAGTGTTGTTGCTTGTCTACTTCTTCATTAAAGTGTTGTTGTTTGTCTACTTCTACCTTTAGGTGTTGTTGTCTGTCTACTTCTACCTTAAAGTGTTGTTCTCTGTCTACATCTACCTGTAGGTGTTATTGTCTGTCTACTTCTACCTCAAAGTGTTGTTGTCTGTCTACTTCTACCTCAAAGTGTTGTTGTCTGTTTACTTCTATCTTTAGGTGTTGTTGTCTGTCTACTTCTACCTCAAAGTGTTGTTGTCTGTCTACTTCTACCTCAAAGTGTTGTTGTCTGTCTACTTCTACCTCAAAGTGTTGTTGTCTGTCTACTTCTACCTCAAAGTGTTGTTGTCTGTCTACTTCTACCTCAAAGTGTTGTTGTCTGTCTACTTCTACCCTTAGGTGTTGTTGTCTGTCTACTTCTACCTTTAGGTGTATTTGTCTGTCTACTTCTACCTCAAAGTGTTGGTGTGTCTACTTCTACCTCAAAGTGTTAATGTCTGTCTACTTCTACCTCAAAGTGTTGTTGTCTGTCTACTTCTACCTCAAAGTGTTGTTGTCTGTCTACTTCTACCCTTAGGTGTTTTTGTCTGTCTACTTCTACCTTTAGGTATTGTTGTCTGTCTACTTCTACCTCAAAGTGTTGCTGTCTGTCTACTTCTACCTTTACGTGTTGTTGTCTGTCTACTTCTACCTCAAAGTGTTGTTGTCTGTCTACTTCTACCTTAAAGTGTTGTTGTCTGTCTACTTCTACCTCAAAGTGTTGCTGTCTGTCTACTTCTACCTTTACGTGTTGTTGTCTGTCTACTTCTACCTCAAAGTGTTGTTGTCTGTCTACTTCTACCTCAAAGTGTTGTTGTCTGTCTACTACTACCTTTAGGTGTTGTTGTCTGTCTACTTCTACCTCAAAGTGTTGTTGTCTGTCTACTTCTACCTTAAAGTGTTGTTGTCTGTCTACTTCTACCTTTAGGTGTTGTTGTCTGTCTACTTCTACCTTTAGGTGTTGTTGTCTGTCTACTTCTACCTTTAGGTGTTGTTGTCTGTCTACTTCTATCTTTAGGTGTTGTTGTCTGTCTACTTCTTCCTTAAAGTGTTGTTGTCTGTCTACTTCTACCTTTAGGTGTTGTTGTCTGTCTACTTCTATCTTTAGGTGTTGTTGTTTGTCTACTTCTTCCTTAAAGTGTTGTTGTCTGTCTACTTCTACCTTTAGGTGTTGTTGTTTGTCTACTTCTTCCTTAAAGTGTTGTTGTCTGTCTACTTCTATCTTTAGGTGTTGTTGTTTGTCTACTTCTTCCTTAAGTGTTGTTGTCTGTCTACTTCTATCTTTAGGTGTTGTTGTTTGTCTACTTCTTTCCTAAAGGTGTTGTTGTCTGTCTACTTCTATCTTTAGGTTGTTGTTGTTTGTCTACTTCTTCCTTAAAGTGGTTGTTGTCTGTCTACTTCTATCTTTAGGTGTTGTTGTTTGTCTACTTCTTTCTTAAAGTGTTGTTGTCTGTCTACTTCTATCTTTAGGTGTTGTTGTTTGTCTACTTCTTCCTTAAAGTGTTGTTGTCTGTCTACTTCTATCTTTAGGTGTTGTTGTTTGTCTACTTCTTCCTTAAAGTGTTGTTGTCTGTCTACTTCTATCTTTAGGTGTTGTTGTTTGTCTACTTCTTCCTAAGGTGTTGTTGTCTGTCTACTTCTATCTTTAGGTGTTGTTGTTTGTCTACTTCTTCCTTAAAGTGTTGTTGTCTGTCTACTTCTATCTTTAGGTGTTGTTGTCTGTCTACTTCTATCTTTAGGTGTTGTTGTTTGTCTACTTCTTCCTTAAAGTGTTGTTGTCTGTCTACTTCTATCTTTAGGTGTTGTTGTCTGTCTACTTCTTCCTTAAAGTGTTGTTGTCTGTCTACTTCTATCCTTAAAGGTGTTGTTGTCTGTCTACTTCTATCCTTAAGGTGTTGTTGTCTGTCTACTTCTATCTTTAGGTGTTGTTGTCTGTCTACTTCTTCCTTAAAGTGTTGTTGTCTGTCTACTTCTATCTTTAGGTGTTGTTGTCTGTCTACTTCTATCTTTAGGTGTTGTTGTTTGTCTACTTCTACCTTTAGGTGTTGTTGTCTGTCTACTTCTATCTTTAGGTGTTGTTGTCTGTCTACTTCTTCCTTAAAGTGTTGTTGTCTGTCTACTTCTTCCTTAAAGTGTTGTTGTCTGTCTACTTCTACCTTTAGGTGTTGTTGTCTGTCTACTTCTATCTTTAGGTGTTGTTGTCTGTCTACTTCTTCCTTAAAGTGTTGTTGTCTGTCTACTTCTATCTTTAGGTGTTGTTGTCTGTCTACTTCTATCTTTAGGTGTTGTTGTCTGTCTACTTCTTCCTTAAAGTGTTGTTGTCTGTCTACTTCTTCCTTAAAGTGTTGTTGTCTGTCTACTTCTACCTTTAGGTGTTGTTGTCTGTCTACTTCTATCTTTAGGTGTTGTTGTCTGTCTACTTCTACCTTTAGGTGTTGTTGTCTGTCTACTTCTATCTTTAGGTGTTGTTGTTTGTCTACTTCTTCCTTAAAGTGTTGTTGTCTGTCTACTTCTACCTTTAGGTGTTGTTGTTTGTCTACTTCTTCCTTAAAGTGTTGTTGTCTGTCTACTTCTATCTTTAGGTGTTGTTGTTTGTCTACTTCTTCCTTAAAGTGTTGTTGTCTGTCTACTTCTATCTTTAGGTGTTGTTGTTTGTCTACTTCTTCCTTAAAGTGTTGTTGTCTGTCTACTTCTTCCTTAAAGTGTTGTTGTCTGTCTACTTCTATCTTTAGGTGTTGTTGTTTGTCTACTTCTTCCTCAAAGTGTTGTTGTCTGTCTACTTCTTCCTTAAAGTGTTGTTGTCTGTCTACTTCTATCTTTAGGTGTTGTTGTTTGTCTACTTCTTCCTTAAAGTGTTGTTGTCTGTCTACTTCTTCCTTAAAGTGTTGTTGTCTGTCTACTTCTATCTTTAGGTGTTGTTGTTTGTCTACTTCTTCCTTAAAGTGTTGTTGTCTGTCTACTTCTTCCTTAAAGTGTTGTTGTCTGTCTACTTCTACCTTTAGGTGTTGTTGTCTGTCTACTTCTACCTTTAGGTGTTGTTGTCTGTCTACTTCTACCTTTAGGTGTTGTTGTCTGTCTACTTCTACCTCAAAGTGTTGTTGTCTGTCTACTTTTACCTCAAAGTGTTGTTGTCTGTCTACTTCTTCCTTAAAGTGTTGTTGTCTGTCTACTTCTTCCTTAAAGTGTTGTTGTCTGTCTACTTCTACCTCAAAGTGTTGTTGTCTGTCTACTTCTACCTTTAGGTGTTGTTGTCTGTCTACTTCTACCTTTAGGTGTTGTTGTCTGTCTACTTCTACCTCAAAGTGTTGTTGTCTGTCTACTTTTACCTCAAAGTGTTGTTGTCTGTCTACTTCTTCCTTAAAGTGTTGTTGTCTGTCTACTTCTACCTCAAAGTGTTGTTGTCTGTCTACTTTTACCTCAAAGTGTTGTTGTCTGTCTACTTCTTCCTTAAAGTGTTGTTGTCTGTCTACTTCTTCCTTAAAGTGTTGTTGTCTGTCTACTTCTACCTTTAGGTGTTGTTGTCTGTCTACTTCTACCTTTAGGTGTTGTTGTCTGTCTACTTCTACCTTTAGGTGTTGTTGTCTGTCTACTTCTACCTTTAGGTGTTGTTGTCTGTCTACTTTTACCTCAAAGTGTTGTTGTCTGTCTACTTCTTCCTTAAAGTGTTGTTGTCTGTCTACTTCTTCCTTAAAGTGTTGTTGTTTGTCTACTTCTACCTTTAGGTGTTGTTGTCTGTCTACTTCTATCTTTAGGTGTTGTTGTCTGTCTACTTCTACCTTTAGGTGTTGTTGTCTGTCTACTTCTATCTTTAGGTGTTGTTGTTTGTCTACTTCTTCCTTAAAGTGTTGTTGTCTGTCTACTTCTACCTTTAGGTGTTTTTGTTTGTCTACTTCTTCCTTAAAGTGTTGTTGTCTGTCTACTTCTATCTTTAGGTGTTGTTGTTTGTCTACTTCTTCCTTAAAGTGTTGTTGTCTGTCTACTTCTATCTTTAGGTGTTGTTGTTTGTCTACTTCTTCCTTAAAGTGTTGTTGTCTGTCTACTTCTTCCTTAAAGTGTTGTTGTCTGTCTACTTCTATCTTTAGGTGTTGTTGTTTGTCTACTTCTTCCTTAAAGTGTTGTTGTCTGTCTACTTCTTCCTTAAAGTGTTGTTGTCTGTCTACTTCTATCTTTAGGTGTTGTTGTTTGTCTACTTCTTCCTTAAAGTGTTGTTGTCTGTCTACTTCTTCCTTAAAGTGTTGTTGTCTGTCTACTTCTATCTTTAGGTGTTGTTGTCTGTCTACTTCTTCCTTAAAGTGTTGTTGTCTGTCTACTTCTTCCTTAAAGTGTTGTTGTCTGTCTACTTCTACCTTTAGGTGTTGTTGTCTGTCTACTTCTACCTTTAGGTGTTGTTGTCTGTCTACTTCTACCTCAAAGTGTTGTTGTCTGTCTACTTTTACCTCAAAGTGTTGTCTGTCTACTTCTACCTTTAGGTGTTGTTGTCTGTCTACTTCTACCTTTAGATGGTGTTATCTGTCTACTTCTACCTTTAGATGGTGTTATCTGTCTACTTCTACCTTTAGGTGTTGTCGTCTGTCTACTTCTACCTTAAAGCATTGTAAATCTACTTCTACATGCACATGTTGTCTGTCTACATCTACCTTTAGGTGTTATATGTCTACTTTTATCTTCAAGTGGTGTCTATTTACTTCTGCCTTAAACTGTATACTTATACCTGCAAGTGTTGTCTGTCTACATCTACCTTTAGGTGTTATATGTCTACTTTTATCTTCAAGTGGTGTCTATTTACTTCTGCCTTAAATTGTGTACTTATACCTGCAAGTCTTGTCTGTCTATTTCTAGTTGCGTGTGTTGTCTGTCCACTTTGTCTTCTGGTGTAATCAGTCTATTTGCTGCTGTGAATGTAGCAGCTGAGTTACCTGATTTCACTGTTAGTGCTCTGATGCTAGTTTTCTGAAGAACATGACTCTCATGTGGCTAATCCTGTTCCTAATTGTAGGGCATCATCTTTGGGCAGCAGGGACCAACTTTCCTGGACCTTCAAATCATCACCAACACTGACATCGAGTCTGCATCATTTTTCTTTACCGCTGCATCGTTCGGGTACATGGTTGGTTCATTTGTCAGTGGCTTTGTGCATGGCAAGGTAAACATATTAGAGGCTGTGTTGTTGTTGGTGGCTTTGTGCATGGCAAGGTAAACATATTAGAGGCTGTGTTGTTGTTGGTGGCTTTGTGCATGGCAAGGTAAACATATTACAGGCTGTGTGTTGTTGTAAGTGGCTTTGTGCATGGCAAGGTAAACATATTACAGGCTGTGTGTTGTTGTTGGTGGCTTTGTGCATGGCAAGGTAAACATATTACAGGCTGTGTGTTGTTGTTGGTGGCTTTGTGCATGGCAAGGTAAACATATTACAGGCTGTGTGTTGTTGTTGGTGGCTTTGTGCATGGCAAGGTAAACATATTACAGGCTGTGTGTTGTTGTTGGTGGCTTTGTGCATGGCAAGGTAAACATATTACAGGCTGTGTGTTGTTAGTGGCTTTGTGCATGACAAGGTAAACATATTACAGGCTGTGTGTTGTTGTTGGTGGCTTTGTGCATGGCAAAGTAAACATATTACAGGCTGTGTGTTGTTGTTGGTGGCTTTGTGCATGGCAAGGTAAACATATTACAGGCTGTGTGTTGTTAGTGGCTTTGTGCATGGCAAGGTAAACATATTACAGGCTGTGTGTTGTTGTTGGTGGCTTTGAGCATGGCAAGGTAAGCATATTACAGGCTGTGTTTTGTTATTAGTGGCTTTGTGCATGGTAAGGTAAACATATTAGAGACTATGTGTTGTTGTTAGTGGCTTTGTGCATGGCAAGGTAAACATATTACAGGCTGTGTGTTGTTGTTAGTGGCTTTGAGCATGGCAAGGTAAGTATATTACAGGCTGTGTGTTGTTATTAGTGGCTTTGTGCATGGTAAGGTAAACATATTAGAGGCTATGTGTTTATGGCGTTGTGGCATTGTGCTTGGCAAGGTAAACATATTACAGGCTGTGTGTTGTTAGTGGCTTTATGCATGGCATGATGTCACAAGGTGCGCATGGGGTACCATCAATCTTTATTGACAACGCTGAACTGGAGATAGTAGACCATTTTACATATCTAGGATCAGAGGTAAATATCAGATTATCCCTAGATCAGGAAATCAACATCCGGATTGGTAAGGCACCAACAACAATGAATATGTTAACAAAACGTCTGGGAGAACAGGAAGCTTACTGCCAAAACAAAAGTCCTTGTCTATCAAACCTGTGTCCTTAGTACTCTTCTTTATGGCAGTGAAACCTGGTCAACTTGCTCACAACCGGAAGGTTGTTATGGAGTGAGGTTCTGCAAAGGACATGTTACTGAATGAATGAATGAATGACATCTTTACCGGTTAATCCAAGGGCCAGATTGGTTCCATGTAAAGCTCACAAGCATTGGCCCTTGTTATAATTCATGGTTAAGAGTTTGCCAGCTACATTGCGACCATTTACCATTAGACTGAATTAGTTTAATTCATAATGACAGAATATGAATGAGTTCGTGTTCAACTCACCATGAAAACGGGGAGCGTGTATTAAGCCGATTACCACCCTGGTTGGTGTTTGACTCATAAACAGATTATCTTGTGTGTGAGAAAACTCACCTTTTGGGGTAGAAAGTTTCACCACGATACATTTAATAGGATACTTGGTGTTTGCTCTCATTAAAGCTTGTTCATGAGCCAGAGATAGAGCTGGGTTTAACTTAGCTTTCCTCACCATAGGTATAGGCATAGGTAATGACACTCTTATAACCAGTGTTTACTTCTTCTTCTTCTTCTTCTTCTTCTTCTTCTTCTTCTTCTTCTTCTTCTTCTTCTTCTTCTTCTTCTTCTTCTTCTTCTTCAGCTTTCCGAGCCGAGTGTTTACTTCTGCAGCTATTAAATTAAAGACCGATTTTGATGGTGTTAATCTGATTTTGATACCAACACTGTTCAACATGTACCTGTCCTGATTGAAAATGTCGGAATGGAGACATCCCATCATGTCCATCTCAACATTATCACTTTCTAAAGCCCTTCTTTTCACTAGACCTCTATTACCATCACTCATATGACCTTCAGTGTCTTGGTAGTATGGAGCTGATGTTAAATGACTTTTTCACCTCTTCACCAGAATTCAGAGTCATTTCTAAGTAAGCTCTATACGGGTAAGAATTCTCACTCAGTCATATAAGAGTATCGTTCAGGGACACGTCCACTTGGGAGAATAAACTATGTAAATAATAATTCACATTTGTATCAGGTGGTAGCTCATCGCTGTTGAGGAGTGTAAATTTAGCTCTGACGTGTAAGAATGTTTGAAAAGATCTATATAATCTTCACTAACTCCAGATATGGCAAATTCAATGGGAGCACCATAAGCTAACGTTGACAAAGGGAGAATATCGATGAATTTTCTCTCTTCTGCTGCTGTCTGTGTGGGAGGAATGCTAAACAAATCCAGACTCGAATGTAGACACTTGCACCACTTGGGATGTGGTAACACCATTATGAAAAATATCTGAATGTCTCTGCTGGTGCTGCTGCTTCTTTTGAAACGATCTCTTTCTGACATGAGATTGTATTTTTTACTGGGTTGACCTGGCGGTCCGGCTTGTTTTCATTTCCTAATCCGGCTACTCTATTGCATGAGACGTTGAGCCACTCCTTAGAGTAACCACCGAACTGCATCCTTAGCATGTTCTTTGAAGGACTTTTCAACATTCCTTCCAGCAAGGGCATCTTGAACCACCTGCAAACCCTTTCCCAGCCCCTCCATCAGTAAGGCTTCACCGTCTTCAACCAAGGAAGAATTGTACCACCTAGGCTACTAAACAAAAAACTCAAAATTCCGTGACCTCACTGACTTTGAGATTGGGACGTGTCTAACTATGGCAATCCAAGATCATCATGTTTGGATATTCGAAAATGCAACGTCACCACTGAGGATCCACCTGTGAATGGAATAGGTTTTCCTTGTTTGTCTGTTATAAGAAGTTCAATTGTGTCAAAGGAGAAACGACTGTGGGGTATATAATGGGGTTTGTCATACACCCTAAATATGAAGATAGTGAACCTGAACAGGTAGAGTTCACAGTAATGGTACAATTACATTACCAACAACACCCAAGGTGACAATGTTGGGATACATGAAGAAATATTTCATACCCTTGTCTAAATCTACTTCACCCAAACCAGTGATGGTGGTTCAGTCTCACTGGTGTATGTCGAGGAAATTATGAATTAAATGAAACACTGAGGGTGAAAGTCGATCCAATATAGGGGCAGTTCATAACAAGAGAACCATGGCGTCTCTGACTGGTCTCACAGTTACTAGATCAGAATAGACATAGATATTTTTAACATCACTATCCATTTCTAATTTGACGTTAGTTAGTTAGTCGACAGATCATCCTCATTGCACATCGAAACATTCAGTCCATAAGTGCTTGGATCCCCTCCTAAGTAAATCCCACAGCGTGTGGCGGTTAACAACACCAATTCTGTGTTGGTTTATTAATCTTCTTTGGCTTCCTGCATAGTGCTCTGAGTGGTCTCAAGGTATGGTGTCTGCCTCGAGTGCTGGAGGTCCCGGGTTCAAGCCCTAGTGACTACTGGGATTTTTTTGCATGGACTTCTAGTAACAAAATTTCCCCATGGTCTCTGGGTAGTGAGATTGGACACCTGTGTGTATTGTTGCTCACGTAAAACATCCCTTCACATCTGGAAATCGTAAAAAAAAGTAGCCTAATGGCACTGCCAGGGTAAAATTTCAAGTAAAAAATATATCCAAAGTATTTTCAGGATCCTTGTCGGTGCTTCAGAGTTTGTGTACTAAGCTGAGATTCTCTGGACTCAGACTTGAGTTAGGAGAGAACGGAGCACTTATGGGTTACACCCATGTGCCGTGATGTTGATCCATCGACTAAACTAAACTAAACTAAACTAATGTCGTCATACCTTATACCATCTGGCTTTGGTGTGCTGGTTTTTGTTCGTCAAAGCACAGCCCTGATCTCTTTCACTGTCACTGTGTCTGCATCTGCAATGTTCTGGGCCTTACACCTATCTGGGGTAACTGCCTTGGCAAAACTTTGGCCTCTCATGTCTGTCTGGTTGCTCTGCTCAAGATAGCGTTCGAACAGGGCTTTGCCCTTATTCTTGTCAGATCTCTGCCAGATAAGGTCAGCACTTTGGAAGCCACAAAAACTCTTATTCTTGACTACCCCATTCATGCTGGACGCAGTTAAGGGTCAGCGACTGATAAGAGGGAAATCATGGATGGCTCTGGCGGAGGATACGATCAGACAGGTGTACCCCTTGGAGAACATTAGGCGTGGAGAGGAGTGGGTCAGAGTGCCAGCGGAGCAGTCAGACTTGTGCAGAGTTATAATCACATTAAGCCGGGAGTGCAGGGAGTGGCCAGCAGGGGCCACGGAAGTGGAAATCCAGCAACTAATTCAGGACAATGCTTACTCAGGTGATGTGATTATCTACACAGATGGTTCGGTGTCAAGAGGTGAGAGAAGTGGCTGGGGGTTCATAGCCAAAGCTAATGATCGATGTTTGCGGCAGGAGAGCCTGGCATATGATACCACAACATCCAGCTTAAGAATGGAGGTGGAGGCAGTCACTGCGGCTCTCCGCTGGATGGAGAATATGACACACACACACATCGTGATTGTAACTGACTCAGAAAGCATGCTGACGAGGGTGAGGATGGGCAGGCTTCGTGCGGAGTGGCTTGCTTCGCTTCGGAGGTCACGGGTGACAAGCATCGCCTGGATCTTTTCTCCGGGATCATGCCGGTGTGCTGGGAAATGAACAGGCGGACAGATTGGCTGGCTCTGCAAAACTTGATGGAGTATTGATACATACAAGGCAGACGTGGTGGCGGCCCTGTGGGAGCACATGCACACCTCGGAGGAGCAAATGGATTACCATGGTCTGGCAAGAGTAAGACAGCGAGGAGTGACGAGGGGATCTGGCCGACGCTCAACGCTCAGAGGAAAGGCGAGATGGACTTCTAATCAGATTGCTACTGGTACTATTAGTGTTGGAACTCTTCGCTGGCTACTGCTTATTCTTTGACACAACTCTGCCCATTTTTAACTTTTAACCATTTTTTTTTTGGAAATAGCTAACTTTTGTGCCCATCTCTCTCTCCAAGTGCATAATAAGACTATGATGGGCAAATCTGTTCTTCTTGGTGTTTTGCCGTTTCCTTACAGCACCACGCTTATCCACCCAGGCTTTTTCCACCTCAAAAGTCCACCAAGGTGGCTGCTTCCAGCTTTTTTCCCTGCCGTTTTCTGCACTTGTCACGCCTGATTTTACTCATTACATCTTGCATGGAAACTAATGTTTTGTGCCCACAACATAATAATACCAAAGGGGAAAGAACTTTCTTCTTCTAATTCCACGTTGCCGTACAATAAGGTGTTGTTATCTGATAAAAAAGTGACCTGGTTAGTTGTTGGGAAATATCTTTGGGGCAGCATTGCTCGGTAATATCACATAGAAACTCAGCGTTTTCCTAGTTTTGATTTGGGTAACATGTATACCAAACAACTACTCATTAGAGCCATCCACAGCTTGTCCTCAGGTGCGTCAGCACTGCCTTGAGTCCAATTGAACAGGGATACAGCAAGGACAGTGTATTTAACCACCATTTGACAGATGAACTGTCAGCAACTTACTTGCGACAGGTAATTCAGGACACCCTACTTTTGCACGACACGAACCAATAACTCGTGTGATTTGCAAAAGGATACATTTTTATTTAGAGCTGATTACAAACAAGCTCTGCGAGCGGAATACTTCATTGATAATCAACAACATGGTATGTTTCACAGATGCAATGCAGAGGTGAAAATAATGATACTATTTACTAATTGGAATCTTAAGCCTAGCTACTATTGTCGATAAACTATATAAGGTTCCTAGCGAACACGTCTGCTCTCTATCCGTCCTTGTCCCAGTCTGAGCCACGCTTCTAGTTGCGCGTTCAACCACGGACATTCAGTCCTCCGTGCGCTGGCGAGTTTGCGTGCGTAGAGTCCCAGCACGCTTGGTCAGTTAACTAAAGTAACTGGTATTCTCCAGTTACTTGTCGAGAGGCGAGTTTCCTATACTCTTGGGAAACCCTCGCTCATAAGTACTCATTGACCTCTTAGTTGACACGAGTGTGTCCTGTTGTCAAGCTAAATATAGTGCCCGTGTCTCTCCTGTCTGGTGTTCTCTGTATAGCTCCGTCTTAACTCCTCTCTAAGCTCCCATGTAGATCTTTGACATGAACACAATCTCTGGTCACGGCACTCTGATACATTTATTTTTTGCCTACTAGCTGTATTCTTTTGTGGAATGAATTCTGCAGTTCCTCACCTAAATCATCTTTCAACACGTATATCACCAGACTGGTCAGGTGTATATGATTGACTGTAAACAGTTCTTTTGTCCACGATGGCATAAACCCCTTTTTATATGTCTGCCTGGGTTGAGCGAACATGATATGCTCACCTGCTTTAACATGAACTTTCTGGACAAGCTACAAGGTACACCACTCTTCTTCCACACCTCAAGAATCGCAACATAGCCCCTTATACATTTCATTTTCTCAGACATGTTATTTAGGCACGTAGGCAACTTGGTGTTGGTCTGGATATATGTTGCTGCATAATCAGAGCTGATCCGGTGTGTCCCAGTGAAGATCTAACAGCAAATACCTGTGTGGGACAGATGTGGCATCTTTAATACTGTCTTGGACATAGGCAATACCCTCTGGGAACATCTGTTTGGCCAGATTGGGTTTTTATAATATGACTAGTTAGTGTGAGTTGAGGCTAATTGTTCTTTGTTCTTTATTCTTGCCAAATAGTTTTGTACTATAAACATAACACTGAGGTTGCGATGATGACTGCCTTTAGTGAACAAATTGGTCACTCTGTTATCTGTCTCAGATATTAGATCATCTATAACCACTAGCTGTCACCTGTCCCCTGTCCATATTTCCATGTTGGCAGTCTGGTAAACTGAAGACCCTTCATAGTTTCGTACATATCTTGCCATTCCCTATAGCACCAGATAATCTCCTCTGGGATGGGCAATGACCATAGCAGGCATATGGTGCACAAAGCGGCTGACAAATACAGTTTTGCCACTACCAGTTGGACTAGCAATTAGCGCTGTAAAAGGATGCTTGTCCACCTAGGATCCATTGCTAATAATGATCATTTGTATTCCTATATATCTTTGATTTTTTTCCATTTTTCCAACATAACCCTAGGAAACTATATGTGGAAAAGCCCTGGAGATAGAACAAGAAACCAAATTTACTACATCATTATTATAAATATATTTAAAAACAATGTTAAAAATGCCAAAACATATCCAGGTGCTGATATCAACTCTGATCACAATCCTGTAGTTGTAAAATTACAAATAAAACTTAAAAACAGGAATAAGGACATCAAAGACACTTCAAATAGACATATAAGCATTGAAACAACCAGGCATAATTCAACTATACCTGGTTGAGGTAAAAGATAAATATGACAGGCTAATAGTTGAAAGTATGGAACAATATAGACGTGAAAATCCTGAAAATAAAACTAATGCAAAGTGGGAATGTGTAAAAACTAGCATACAGATTGCAAATACCACCTTCCCAGTGAAGGTAAATAAGAAAAAAAACAGTTATGGATAACTGATGAAACCTTGAGCAAAATGACTCAAAGAAAGACAAGAAAGAACACTCCAGAATATGTACTAATAGACAGAGAAATATGCCACATGTGCAGAGTTGCCAAGGAAGAGTGATTGCAGTAAAAATGCAAAGAAATAGAGGATCTAAAAATAAAACACAACTCAAAAGAATTACATGAAAATATAAAAAGATTTACAAAGAAGAAAAATAATATAACAGAGGAAATATGTATCAGAGGAAAAGATGGAGAAATTATAATTGATAAAACCGACATAATAAAAAGATGGTCAGAATGCTCAGAAGAGTTATTTTGGGACAGAAGGGTCAATAAACCAACATTGTATAATACTCAAGATGGACCAAACATATGAAAGGCTGAAGTAGAGAAGGCTATTAAAAAGATGAAAGAAGGAAAGGCTGCAGGATAACAACAGAGATGATAAAATCCTTACCCAGCTTTGGCATTGATACTATGACAGAATTATGTAATTATATATATATATATATATATATATATATATATATATATATATATATATATATATATATATATATATATATATATATGTATATATATATGTATATATATATATATATATATATATATATATATATATATATATATATATATATATATATATATATATATATAATACTGGATACATTCCCAAGGATTTGAAAACATCCATTTTCACCATACTACCGAAGAAGCCAAGAGCTGTTGATTGTGAGGATTACAGAACTATTAGCTTAATGAACCACATAAAGTTCTGGTCAGCAGCTATAGCTTTCAATATCTAGTGTGTCCTCAAGTCTCGGCCTCTGTCTTCTACTTCTACAGGCACCCAACAATACTTGTGTGTTTATTTATCAACTGTTCAGGTGAACTATAATGTGCTGATGTGTATCATCAACTGTTCATGTGAACAATAATGTGCTGATGTGTATCATCAACTTTTCAGGTGAACAATAATGTGCTGATGTTTATCATCAACTGTTCAGGTGAACAATAATGTGCTGATGTGTATCATCAACTTTTCAGGTGAACAATAATGTGCTGATGTGTATCATCAACTGTTCATGTGAACAATAATGTGCTGATGTGTATCATCAACTTTTCATGTGAACAATAATGTGCTGATGTGTATCATCAACTTTTCAGGTGAACAATAATGTGCTGATGTTTATCTTCAACTGTTCAGGTGAACAATAATGTGCTGATGTGTATCATCAACTTTTCAGGTGAACAATAATGTGCTGATGTGTATCATCAACTGTTCGTGTGAACAATAATGTGCTGATGTGTATCATCAACTTTTCATGTGAACAATAATGTGCTGATGTGTATCATCAACTTTTCAGGTGAACAATAATGTGCTGATGTTTATCATCAACTGTGGAGCCGGCCTGGCTGCCATCATCACACCCTACTGCTCGCCGTATCCACTGATGATCATCATCAGATTTGCCACAAACATGTTCTGTGGAGGCATCGACACCTGTAAGTGTTCTTGTCACATCATCGTGTGACAGTGTTGTCACTACTGTTGTTATCTTCTGTGATGTTGCATTGCCTGTAAATTCTGTGTCATGTCATATGATACTCATAGTATTGGCATGGATGTTTTTGTTACATCACCTGTAAGTGTTATTGTTACATCATGTGACACTGTTAGCACTACTGTTGATGTTATCTTGTGTGATGTTGCATCATCAATAAGTGTTATTGTTACATCATGTGACACTGTTAGCTACCAGTTGTCATGTTACTGATCACATTATTCCAGTCCTCTAACTGTCATATTCAATCAATCAATCATGTGCCATGCCGGAAAGCGTGGGCGGTCATGATTCGCCATTTCACTCGATCACCAGAGTCGTGGATCAGCTCAGTGTTCCTGTCTCGTCCATGCCATGTGGCCAAGCCATCCAGGTATTTTCCTCTCGGTCTTCCTCTTGGTCTGTTCCCTTCGATCTTACCAGCTGTCACTAAGTTCTCCAGTCCATTTCTTCTCATAACATGTCCAAAAAATTTTGACTCTCTACGTCTAATTTCTCTAATCAATCTACGATTTTCATTTGTCTCTTGTAGTACTTGGTCATTGGTTTTTCTATCTGTCCATGGTATTCTTTGCATTTCCTCAGAAACCACATTTCTGCAGCCATCAGATGTTTTACTGCTTGACTGCACATTGTCCAAGTTTCACATCCATACAAAAGAACAGGCTCTATGTATCCCCTCACCACTCTTTTTCTCGTTTCAATTGACATCATTTACTGTCATATTACTGATCACATTATTCTAGTCCTCCAACTGTCATGTTTCTGATGACATTATTCTAGTCCTCCAACTGTCATGTTACTGATCACATTATTCCAGTCCTCTAACTGTCATATTACTGATCACATTATTCCAGTCCTCTAACTGTCATATTACTGATCACATTATTCTAGTCCTCCAACTGTCATGTTTCTGATGACATTATTCTAGTCCTCCAACTGTCATGTTACTAATCACATTATTCCAGTCCTATAACTGTCATATTACTGATCACATTATTCCAGTCCTCCAACTGTCATATTACTGATCACATTATTCCAGTCCTCCAACTGTCATATTACTGATCACATTATTCCAGTCCTCTAACTGTCATATTACTGATCACATTATTCTAGTCCTCCAACTGTCATGTTTCTGATGACATTATTCTAGTCCCCCAACTGTCATGTTACTGATCACATTATTTTAGTCCTCTAACTGTCATGTTACTGATCACATTATTCCAGTCCTCCAACTGTCATATTACTAATCACATTATTCTAGTCCTCTAACTGTCATATTACTGATCACATTATTCCAGTCCTCCAACTGTCATATTACTGATCACATTATTCCAGTCCTCCAACTGTCATGTTACTGATCACTTTATTCTAGTCCTCCAACTGTCATATTACTGATCACATTATTCCAGTCCTCCAACTGTCATATTACTGATCACATTATTCTAGTCCTCCAACTGTCATGTTACTGATCACATTATTCCAGTCCTCTAACTGTCATATTACTGATCACATTATTCCAGTCCTCCAACTGTCATGTTACTGATCACATTATTCCAGTCCTCTAACTGTCATGTTACTGATCACATTATTCTAGTCCTCTAACTGTCATGTTATGATCACATTATTCTAGTCCTCCAACTGTTATATTGCTGATCACATTATTCCAGTCCTCCAACTGTCATATTACTGATCACATTATTCCGGTCCTCTAACTGTCATATTACTGATCACATTATTCCAGTCCTCCAACTGTCATGTTACTAATCACATTATTCCAGTCCTATAACTGTCTTATTACTGATCACATTATTCCAGTCCTCCAACTGTCATATTACTGATCAAATCAACTTAAAATCAAATCAAATCAACTTTATTAGGGTCACAAATTGGGCGCGCAGGCCCGTCTTACATTCGGCCCTTCCAATCACTCGTCTTTCGTTCATCAAGAGCATTATACATTTACATAGGAAGAAAAATAAACATTGTGAAATGAATGTTGTAAACATAAAAAAGGCTAATTACCATGTTATGAGGCCCATCTCCCACCTATCCGTACATCACCCCACCCACACAACACCCCCGCCTACCCACACACACACGCACCAAGGGACACATACACACCCCCACATACCCACACACACGCACACCAAGGGACACATACATACCCCACCAACCGATCCATCCCCCTCCCGCACATCCCCCACCCACATCCCCCACATCCCGCACATCCCCCACTGCCCTCACCTGATCCCCCAACCAAAACACACTCGCCACCCACAAACATTCCCCCACCAACTCACACATCCCACGCCCATCCACATCCTACCCCACACATCCTCTCCCCACCCACACCTCAAACCACCCATCCCCCAGCCACATCTCCATCGACAACATATTCACCACCCACACACACAATCCCCCACCAACCCACACATCGCACATCCACTCACACATCCCCAAACCATACACACACATCCCCACCAACTGACATGTCCCTACCCCCCCCCCCCCCCCCCCCCCACACACACACACACATCTCCTTAACCACCCATACATCCCCATTCCACTCACACACACCCCACCACCCATACATACAACTTCCACCCACCCACACATGCCTTAACCTAATCCCCCACCACACAATCCCCCACCCGCACATGACATACACCCCCTACCACGCACTATTCCCAACCCACGCACCACACACACACATATCCCTCACCAACACATCCCCACTTACACACCACACACATCCCCCACCCAGATACCACACAATATTCCCACCCACACCCACACAGATACCCTTACCCATCCACCCCACATACCCCCACTCACACACCACAAATCACACACATCACATTATTCCAGTCCTCCAACTGTCATATTACTGATCACATTATTCCAGTCCTCCAACTGTCATATTACTGATCACATTATTCCAGTCCTCCAACTGTCTTGTTTCTGATCACATTATTCCATTCCTCCAACTGTCATATTACTGATCACGTTATTCCAGTCCTCCAATTGTCATATTACTGATCACATTATTCCAGTCCTCCAACTGTCATATTACTGATCACATTATTCCATTCCTCCAACTGTCATATTACTGATCACATTATTCCATTCCTCCAACTGTCATATTACTGATCACATTATTCCAGTCCTCCAACTGTCATATTACTGATCACATTATTCCATTCCTCCAACTGTCATGTTACTGATCACATTATTCCAGTCCTCCAACTGTCATATTACTGATCACATTATTCCATTCCTCGAACTGTCATGTTACTGATCACATTATTCCAGTCCTCCAATTGTCATATTACTGATCACATTATTCCAGTCCTCCAACTGTCATATTACTGATCACATTATTCCAGTCCTCCATCTGTCATATTCATTTCATTGGCACCTTGCCGTCTTGACAGACGATAGTTTGTGCTTTAAAAAGGCATAATAACTTTTACCTATAGCAGTAGCAAATGTGGCTGGTAAGGCCAATTTGCGCTGTAAATGTTTGTTCACAGTGGGTGCATGTGAACACGTGGTCATTTCCACCACCATGCACCATCTTACATCTCACACGCTCGGTGTGTGACTTATCTGCAATAATTTTTTCCTTTGTCTTTATTCCATATCTGATCTTTGCCCTCCATGCAACACGTTCAGCTGCAACTTGCTCCCACTGTGCATTATCAATGCCTATATCAATAATATCCCGCTTACACACATCTTTGTATCATAGTAGAGGCCGACCCTGAGATCTCTTACCCATCTGTAATTCACCAAAAAAGATGTCCTTTGGTATTCTACCATCATCCATCCTCCTAAGATGTCCTATCCATCTAAGTCTACGAAGACTGAGCATGGAATAAACCGTCACACAACCTGATCTTTCCAATACTTCGTATTTGTGATTTTGTCTTGCCACTTAATACCAAGAATTCTTCGCAGACACCGCATATGAAAGCTGTTTAAACATTTCTCTTGGTGTGAGTAAGTTGTCCAGGTTTCACTGCCATAAAGAAGAGTACTAAGGACACAGGCTTGATAGACAAGGACTTTTGTTTTGGCAGTAAGCTTCCTGTTCTCCCAGACTCTTTTTGCTTAACCTGTTCATTGTTGTTGCTGCCTTACCAATCCGGATGTTGATTTCCTGATCTAGGGATAATTTGCTATTTGCCACTGATCCTAGATATGTAAAATGGTCTACTATCTCTAGTTCGGCGTCGTCAATAAAGATTGATGGCATCCCATGTGCACCTTGTGACATAATCTGTGTCTTCTTTTTGCTAATTGTTAAACCAAATTCAGAACAAGCATTGGAGAATGCAGATAGTAGACATTGCAATTCTTCCTCAGAGTGGGTCGTAACTGCAGCAGCATCTGCAAAAAGCAACTCTCTGATCAGTACCCTCCTAATTTTGGTCTTGGCCTTCAATCTCTGAGCATTGTAGAGGCCGCCATCTGAGCGTTAGTGAATGTATATACCACCATCCTGATCACGAAAGGCATATTTCAGTAGAAGTGAAAGTATATTTCCAAAGAGGGTGGGAGCTAGTACACAACCTTGCTTAACTCCACTCTTGATTTCAAACTCTTCAGAAGTTGCACCATCAAACTTGATTATACCCTTCATGCCTGTGTGGCACGATTCCACAATGGACAGAAGAGTTGGTGGGCAGCCAATCTTCTTTAGTGCCTTGAAACAGACCCTCACGACTGACCAAATCAAATGCCTTTGTGAGGTCGATGAAGGCAATAAACAGTGGTTGATTCTGTTCATGGGATTTTTCTTGCATTTGTCGCAATGAGAATATCATATCAATGGTAGACCGGTTCTGTCAAAAGCCACACTGTGATTCGGGGTAGACTTGATCTCCTAGGACTTGAAGTCTGTGCAGGACAATTCTGGCAAATACTTTTCCAACAATACACAGAAGTGAGATACCCCTATAGTTGTTGCAGTTGCTCCGATTGCCCTTGTTCTTGTAGAGTGTTATGATGCTTGAATCTTTGAAATCCTGTGGGACTTGTCCTCACCAGCACAGCTCTATTAGCTGGTGGATCTGTAGAGTGAGTGTGTCTTGCCCACTCCTGATAACCTGTATTGGAATCCCATCCTTATCTGGAGCCTTGCCAGATGCAAGTTCATTTATATATATATCTGTCAAATTACTGATCACTTTATTCCAGTCCTCCAACTGTCATATTACTGATCACATTATTCCAGTCCTCCAACTGTCATGTTTCTGATCACTTTATTCCAGTCCTCCAACTGTCATGTTTCTGATCACTTTATTCCAGTCCTCTAACTGTCACATTACTGATCACATTATTCCAGTCCTCCAACTGTCATGTTTCTGATCAGTTTATTCCAGTCCTCTAACTGTCACATTACTGGTCACATTATTCCAGTCCTCCAACTGTCATGTTTCTGATCACTTTATTCCAGTCCTCCAACTGTCATGTTTCTGATCACTTTATTCCAGTCCTCTAACTGTCACATTACTGATCACATTATTCCAGTCCTCCAACTGTCATGTTTCTGATCACTTTATTCCAGTCCTCTAACTGTCACATTACTGGTCACATTATTCAAGTCCTCCAACTGTCATGTTTCTGATCACTTTATTCCAGTCCTCTAACTGTCATGTTTCTGATCACTTTATTCCAGTCCTCTAACTGTCACATTACTGATCACATTATTCCAGTCCTCCAACTGTCATGTTTCTGATCACTTTATTCCAGTCCTCCAACTGTCATGTTACTAATCACTTTATTCCAGTCCTATAACTGTCACATTACTGATCACTTTATTCCAGTCCTCCAACTGTCATGTTACTGATCACTTTATTCCAGTCCTATAACTGTCACATTACTGGTCACATTATTCCAGTCCTCCAACTGTCATGTAACTCACCCTATTACTTGAATCCTCCAGCTGTCATGTGAAACTGAGTTGTGATTGAACACATTATTTCATTAAAATGTGGGTATTTCTCCCTCTCTGTGTATGCCTGTCTCTTTGCACCCCGCCTCCTCTCTCTCTCTCTCTCTCTCTCTCTCTCTCTCTCTCTCTCTCTCTCTCTCTCTCTCTCTCTCTCTCTCTCTCTCTCTCTCTCTCTCTCTCTCTTTTTAAAACTGGTCATTGCCCAACATATGCATATTTCTCTGTCTATCTGTTTGTCTGTCTGTTCATTCATTTGTTCTGTCTGTCTCAGTGGTCAATGCTGAACACATGCATACTTCCCTCTCTCTTTCAGTGGTCAATGCTGAACACATGCACATCTGGGGCAAAGATGGGAGAGCATTATTGCAGTTTATACATTTTGTATTTGCTCTTGGTGGAGTTGTCACTCCCTTGGTTACGGAACCATTCCTGGCTCCAAAAGTCACAGAGAATGTACCATCATCAGCGAATAACTTGAGTGTCATACAGAAGCTGATGGATGTGGCAACTGTGGTCTACAACGAGACATGGACACACAATCGAACACTAAACCAGCCTGCCAGACCGACGACTACAAATGTACATTATGCTTTCCTGATATCAGGAACCATTGCAGTGATGATTTCCATTCCATTCCTCTTTCTGACATTTATTGAGAAAACCTCACAGTCGTCATTAGAGGACAAATATGCACAGAAGCTACGTTCCAGACAGCTTCCCCTGCCCATGTATATATTCATGCTTGTAATTCTGTGTTTTTTTTATGTGGTCTATTGTTGTATAGAGGACACTTTTGCCTCATTCCTCATGACATTCGTAGTTAGTGAGTATGAGAGTGTGAGCAAGTCGAAGGGGGCATATATCACCATGTTCTACTGGGCATCATTTGCTGCTGCCCGTTTTGGGAGTATCTTTGTGTCCTCTTATACAACAGCTGTGAGACTGATGTATGTCTACTGTTCCCTGATGGTGGTCTCCTATGTTGGCTTCACACTGAGTGCTGTCCATGCACAGATTGATGCCCTGACAGCCTTTGCCTGTATGGCAGGTATCTCCATGTCTGGACTGTTCCCGGCCGGCTTCTCCTGGACAGAAGCTGAGCTCTTCCCTGTGACTGGTTGGGTGTCTTCATATATTCTCATTGGCGGCTCCTTGGGCATGATGGTCAACCCCATGATTGTTGGCTATCTCATGAAGCAGGTGTCCAACATGTGGTTTTGTTATATCCTGCTGGCTGAGACACTGCTCTTGTGTGTTGTATTCCTATTGCTTCTGCTATTCAATCGATATTATGTCAACAAGATATATGGAACTGTTGCCAGCTTGGAGATTCATATTGATCCACCAGACAAAGAGTCAGAGTCCACTCTCATGGCAAATGATATGGCAGCTTCAGACCTAATAGCGTCAGTCTAATGTTAGCTAATATCATCATCATCATGTGCCATGGTTTCCTATCTCACACCATCACCAGAGGCACAGACCAGGCTCTGTTCTTGCACTGATTATGTCATGTGCTATCTTGATGGAAATTATTACAACTTGTCAGCACATATAGATGGGAAATATTACATGTCAGCATATATATATATTATATATATATATATATATATATCTATTATATATATTATATATAGTATATATATATATAACACACACAAGGGGCTTCTCGTAAGTCTTTAGCCTGACCATGAAAGAGTAGGTGGAGAAAATTGAAATTTGGCACATGTATATCTCATTAAATTTGTAATGGACATATGAATTATGAATTTCCCAACTCAACTGGTTTTTTCGATATGGTGCATGGCACAACACACCCTATTGACCAGATCTGCACATCCAACAGTTTGTCAGAACAATGGAGAAATCAGACGCCAGGGCTGTGATAAAATTCTTGATGTTACAGGGTAAAACACCCACAGAAATACACAGGGAGATGGAGCCAGTGTTTGAGGAAGTCTTTCCTTCGTATGCTTCTGTAACAAAAATTGATGTTTGCAGTTTAAGTGTGGCCGTATGCAAATGCTGCAAAAGTGAAGAAAATCATAGACCAGGATAGGAAAATGACAATTGCAGAGATATCGGGTTCAGCAAAACTGAGTAAGAGTACAGTTTTTAGAATTTTACACAACAGACTGAACATGAGAAAAGTGTGTGCCCCGCGCCTGCTGACATGTGAATAGAAACAAATACGGGTTGATTGCTGTGGCCAATTGCTCAAAAACATGTAAAAGACCATGGGGATGGTAAATGAGACTTGGATTCACCAAATCGTAAAAAATGGCTGAAAGGAAATCGTATTGACAGTGACGGAGATGTCATTCTGGCTTGTGATAACTATTTTAGTTCTTCTTTTTCTTCTTCTTCGTTCATCCGGAGTTGTTTTTTTTCCGGATGTGATTGCGTTGTGCCTGTTTACAGCAGAGCTGCATTCTTGCGCCGTTAGGCCGACACATCCGACTTCTGCGGGCATTTGTTGACCGGGTTAACCCTTCCCGGGGACTCTTTTAGTTCAAAAATAGGTTGTTTTATTCTGAAGGTCTTTTCAAGGTCACGCAGAGATGGCAGAAATGCATAAATTCAGGTGGTGGCTACATTGAGAAGGAATAAGCACTGTGCCAAATTTCAATTTTCTCCGCCTACTCCTTCATGGTCAGGCTAAAGATTTATGAGAAGCCCCTTGTTTATATATATGTGTGTGTGTGCGTGCGTGCGTGCGTGTGAGAGAGAGAGAGAGAGAGAGAAATATTATATGACAGCATATTTGCTTATCAAATATTACATGTCAGCACATATAGATGGGAAAGATTACATGTCAGCATACCTTGATGTGAAATATTACATGACATCATATCTAGATGGGAAAGATTACATGTCAGCAGATATATAAATGTAAAATATTATATGACATCACATCTGGATGGGAAAGATTACATGTCAGCAGATATATAAATGTGAAGTATAACATGACACCACATCTGGATGGGAAAGATTACATGTCAGCATATATATAAATGTAAAATATTATATGACATCACATCTGGATGGGAAAGATTACATGTCAGCAGATATATAAATGTAAAATATTATATGACATCACATCTGGATGGGAAAGATTACATGTCAGCAGATATATAAATGTGAAATATTACATGACATCATATCTAGATAGGAAAGATTACATGTCAGCATACATATAAATATATATATGTGTGTGTGTGTGCATGGGCGCGCGCGCGAGCAAGCGAGTGAGTGAGAGAAATATTACGTGACAAAATATATAGATGGGAAAGATTACATGTCAGAATATATATGTATGAAATATTACATGACAGCACATCTAGATGGGAAAGATTACATGTCAGCATATTTTTTTTTTTTTTAATTGACAGGACATTGCTGTCAACACCAGCATCTTTCAGCTGTATGTTGATTTTTTGGCAAGATTACGCTCAGTAGTTTGCCATTGCTTTCTGAGCGGCCGGCTCACATACCCCGTAAGTTACTGATGCGATTTGAACCACCGCTGATTCTCACCGTCGTAACGTTACCCACGAGAGTATACGAGATTACGGAGAAAAGTCATAACTCTGAGCCATGAAGCTGGCATGTCAGCATATATATGTATGAAATATTACATGACAGCACATCTAGATGGGAAAGATTACATGTCAGCATATATATGTATGAAATATTACATGACAGCACATCTAGATGGGAAAGATTACATGTCAGCATATATATGTATGAAATATTACATGACAGCACATCTGGATGGGAAAGATTACATGTCAGCATATATATGTATGAAATATTACATGACAGCACATCTGGATGGGAAAGGTTACATGTCAGCATATATATGTATGAAATATTACATGACAGCACATCTAGATGGGAAAGATTACATGTCAGCATATATATGTATGAAATATTACCATGACAGCACATCTAGATGGGAAAGATTACATGTCAGCATATATATGTATGAAATATTACATGACAGCACATCTAGATGGGAAAGATTACATGTCAGCATATATATGTATGAAATATTACATGACAGCACATCTAGATGGGAAAGATTACATGTCAGCATATATATGTATGAAATATTACATGACAGCACATCTAGACGGGAAAGATTACATGTCAGCATATATATATGTGTGTGTGCGTGCATGCGTGCATGCGTGCGCGCACGAGAGAGAGAGAGATTACATGATAACATCTAGATCGGAAAGATTACATGTCAGCATATATATATATATATATATATATATATATATATATATATATATATATATATATATATATATATATATATATGTGTGTGTGTGTGTGTGTGTGAAATATTACATGACACATATCTAGATGGGAATATTACATGTCAGCATATACATATATGTGAATTAATACATGTCAGCACATCTAGATGTGAAATGTCACATGACACGTATCTAGGTTTTAAATATTACATGTCAACACATCTACATGTTAAATTTTACAATAAATAGCACGTGTACATGTGAAATATTACATCAGGATGTGCAGTATTACAAGACAGCATATCTAGATGTGAAATAATACATATCAGCGCATCTAGATAGAAAATATTATATATCAGCATATCTAGATGTGAGATAATACACGTCAGCGCATCTAGATAGGAAATATTATATATCAGCATATCTAGATGTGAGATAATACATATGAACACATCTAGATGTGAAATATTATATATCAGCATATCTAGATGTGGTATATTACAATATGTCAGCACATCTACATGTGAGATATTACATGACAGTGCATGTACATGTACAATATTACATTTGTGTTTGTCTAGACAGAAAATGTTGTAGCCTGTTGACATAACTAAAGTTGCTGTAGCTGGAAGTGTTGTTCCTTGTTGACATAGCTGGAAGTGTTGTTCCTTGTTGACATTATTAAAAGTGTTGTTCTTTGTTGACATTATTAGAAGTGTAGTTCCTTGTTGACATTATTAGAAGTGTAGTTCCTTGTTGACATTATTAGAAGTGTAGTTCCTTGTTGACATTATTAGAAGTGTTGTTCCTTGTTGACATAGCTGGAAGTGTAGTTCTTTGTTGACATTATTAGAAGTGTTGTTCCTTGTTGACATTATTAGAAGTGTTGTTCCTTGTTGACATTATTAGAAGTGTAGTTCCTTGTTGACATTATTAGAAGTGTAGTTCCTTGTTGACATTATTAGAAGTGTTGTTCCTTGTTTACATAGCTAGAAGTGTTGTTTCTTGCTGACATTATTAGAAGTGTTATTCTTTGTTGAGATTATCAAAAGTGTTGTTCCTTGTTGACATTATTAGAAGTGTAGTTCCTTGTTGACATTATTAGAAGTGTAGTTCCTTGTTGACATTATTAGAAGTGTAGTTCCTTGGTGACATTATCAGAAGTGTTGTTCCTTGTTTACATAGCTAGAAGTGTTGTTTCTTGCTGACATTATTAGAATTGTTGTTCCTTGTTGACATTATTAGAATTGTTTTTCCTTGTTGACATTATTAGAAGTGTTGTTCCTTGTTGACATTATTAGAAGTGTTGTTCCTTGCTGACATTATTAGAATTGTTGTTCCTTGTTGACATTATTAGAATTGTTTTTCCTTGTTGACATTATTAGAAGTGTAGTTCCTTGTTGACATTATTAGAAGTGTAGTTCCTTGTTGACATTATTAGAAGTGTTGTTCCTTGTTTACATAGCTAGAAGTGTTGTTTCTTGCTGACATTATTAGAAGTGTTGTTCCTTGTTGACATTATTAGAAGTGTTGTTCCTTGTTGACATTATTAGAAGTGTTGTTCCTTGCTGACATTATTAGAAGTGTTGTTCCTTGTTGACATTATTAGAATTGTTGTTCCTTGTTGACATTATTAGAATTGTTTTTCCTTGTTGACATTATTAGAAGTGTAGTTCCTTGTTGACATTATTAGAAGTGTAGTCCCTTGTTGACATTATTAGAGTTGTTGTTCCTTGTTGACATTATTAGAATTGTTTTTCCTTGTTGACATTATTAGAATTGTTTTTCCTTGTTGACATTATTAGAAGTGTAGTTCCTTGTTGACATTATTAGAAGTGTAGTTCCTTGTTGACATTATTAGAAGTGTAGTTCCTTGTTGACATTATTAGAAGTGTAGTCCCTTGTTGACATTATTAGAAGTGTTGTTCCTTGCTGACATTATTAGAATTGTTGTTCCTTGTTGACATTATTAGAATTGTTTTTCCTTGTTGACATTATTAGAAGTGTAGTTCCTTGTTGACATTATTAGAAGTGTAGTCCCTTGTTGACATTATTAGAAGTGTTGTTCCTTGTTGACATTATTAGAAGTGTAGTTCCTTGTTGACATTATTAGAAGTGTTGTTCCTTGTTGACATTATTAGAAGTGTAGTTCCTTGTTGACATTATTAGAAGTGTAGTTCCTTGTTGACATTATTAGAAGTGTTGTTCCTTGTTTACATAGCTAGAAGTGTTGTTTCTTGCTGACATTATTAGAAGTGTTATTCTTTGTTGAGATTATCAAAAGTGTTGTTCCTTGTTGACATTATTAGAAGTGTAGTTCCTTGTTGACATTATTAGAAGTGTAGTTCCTTGTTGACATTATTAGAAGTGTAGTTCCTTGGTGACATTATCAGAAGTGTTGTTCCTTGTTTACATAGCTAGAAGTGTTGTTTCTTGCTGACATTATTAGAATTGTTGTTCCTTGTTGACATTATTAGAATTGTTTTTCCTTGTTGACATTATTAGAATTGTTGTTCCTTGTTGACATTATTAGAAGTGTTGTTCCTTGCTGACATTATTAGAATTGTTGTTCCTTGTTGACATTATTAGAATTGTTTTTCCTTGTTGACATTATTAGAAGTGTAGTTCCTTGTTGACATTATTAGAAGTGTAGTTCCTTGTTGACATTATTAGAAGTGTTGTTCCTTGTTTACATAGCTAGAAGTGTTGTTTCTTGCTGACATTATTAGAAGTGTTATTCTTTGTTGAGATTATCAAAAGTGTAGTTCCTTGTTTACATTATTAGAAGTGTAGTTCCTTGGTGACATTATCAGAAGTGTTGTTCCTTGTTTACATAGCTAGAAGTGTTGTTCCTTGTTGCCATTATCATAATTTTTGTTCCTTGTTGACATTATTAGAAGTGTAGTTCCTTGGTGACATTATCAGATGTGTTGTTCCTTGTTGACATTATTAGAAGTGTAGTTCCTTGGTGACATTATTAGAAGTGTTATTCTTTGTTGAGATTATCAAAAGTGTTGTTCCTTGTTGACATAGCTGGAAGTATAGTTCCTTGTTGACATTATTAGAAGTGTTGTTCCTTGTTGACATTATTAGAAGTGTAGTTCCTTGGTGACATTATCAGAAGTGTTGTTCCTTGTTGACATTATTAGAAGTGTAGTTCCTTGGTGACATTATTAGAAGTGTTATTCTTTGTTGAGATTATCAAAAGTGTTGTTCCTTGTTGACATAGCTGGAAGTATAGTTCCTTGTTGACATTATTAGAAGTGTTGTTCCTTGTTGATGTAGCTAGAAGTTATGTTCCTTGTTGACATTATAGAATTGTTGTTCCTTATTGGCATTATCAGAAGTGTTGTTCCTTGTTGACATTATTAGAAGTGTTATTCTTTGTTGAGATTATCAAATGTGTTGTTCCTTGTTGACATTATAGAATTGTTGTTCCTTATTGGCATTATCAGAAGTGTTGTTCCTTGTTGACATTATCAAAAGTGTTGTTCCTTGTTGACATTATTAAAAATGTTGCTCCTTGTTGACATAGCTGTAAATGTTGTTCCTTGTTGACTTTGCTAGAAATGATTGTAAAGTGTTATTCACACTAGTCAATAATCAAAATGTACCGGAAATGAAAATATGTGATCTTAACTAATTTTGGTGTGTTGAAAATGGTAATGACATTTTAAAATGTTGATTTTTTTCTAGTTTTAAAATTATATGCTACAAGTTTATTCAATTACGGTCAATTTATATATATGTTGATTTTTTTCTAGTTTTAAAATTATATGCTACAAGTTTATTCAATTACGGTCAATTTATATATATGACGTAACTGTTGTGGGCGGTTGTATAATTTTTATTTCTAATTACCAATAAAAATGTTACTAGATGTTGATGATGCAATTCTACTTATGATTACATTACCCTTGTGTATACATATCTTATCTCTGATAAAATTGTGCCATTAGTTAGTGCATTTGTCCATATCAAAAGTATCGTAGTTAGAAGTGCCTAGGACATTTGTGAACAGCGCTGATAATTTCAGGTATATATATGATGAGGTCACATTCCTATCACAACAACGGAATATCACTAAAGTGATTAAGAAGACTTACAGTTTGTATTTTGGCTGCAGGATAGGAGATCAAAGTAAGAGCTGGGCGCCACACATATGCTGCAATACATGTGCAACACATCTTAAACTGTGCTTGACTGACAGAAGGCAAGCTATGTCGTTTGGAGTCCCCATGACTTGGAGAGAACCCACTGGTCATCTCAACAACTGTTACTCTTGCATGGTCCCTCCAATTGGGAAAGGCATATCAAAGAAGAAGAACAGGGACTCTGGGATATCCAAACATTCCCTCTGCAATATGTCCTGTGCCACATGGCACTGACCTACCAGCTCCCAAAGTCCCAGAATCATTTTCAGCTGCTTCCACCAGGACATTGCTGCTATGGAGACAGAGTATCAAGGCAATTGGAGCTCTTCAATGCTTGCAGATTACTGTTGGACTGTGACAAGAGACATCGATTAACTACAAAAAGCAAGTAAAGAGAGCTTGACAAGCGACTGAATAATGACGGAATGGGTTCAAATGTGCCTTTTTGAAACATCATATGTAAACTTTAAATACTGCTATTATTTTTTCTATAATTGTATGTTGAAATATCAATTAATTGAGTGTGTAACTACAACTTTTGTGATGCTAAAGTAGAAAGACTAACTGTTCACTCCAGAGAATTAAACAAGCGTACATTATTTGTATTACAATAATGTAAATTTATAATTTAAAAAAAAAACAACCCAGAGCCAATTGGTGACTTTCATTATGATGTTTGAAATCAGCATGTTAAAATCAATAAGAAATGGTGTATTTAAATTCTGATACAAATAACTTTTGAAAGTTTGTTGACTAGTGTTATTGATCATGGTTGAAACATGCAGTGTTTTGTTAAAATGTTAGTTGAAGATAGATTTTAAAAAAAAATGTAATTAATGTGAATATAAATTATTTACTGTTTGTTTTGGGTAAACAAAATCAAATGGCTGTTTCCAGTTTATAACTTATTGACTTTGGGTTAGTGCAATGTCTAATGTATTCATCATTACATGCTGAGGGAACAGAGATTAATGTATTCTGAGTATCATGTTGAGGGGACAGAGATCAGTGTATTCACTGTCAGAAATCAAGTTGTCTCACATTGGCGTTTAGTTATGGGCGCAGGTTTGGATCCCTTACAATCCAGATCCAAGTGAGTAAACACGGCACAAATGTCTGTTGTAATTTGATTGAAGAAACAGTCCCTGGATACTCAAGAAAAATGCCAAAAATGGCTTGTTGAAAAGATAGACGTAGCTGCTCTTGGTACCCACAGGAGTGAGAAAGAGGAATCTAGATATGCAGAGTAAGTTTTCTGCATAAATGCTGCATAAGACAAGTTACCTCCCTGACTTATGCACTCCTGGAAAGATATTTGTGCACCCCCACTAACTGTGATTTAAAGAATTTTATGAGCACTTAAGCTACACATAAACATTTACATACAGTTATAAATGTTATGGAAGAACTATGAGTCTAAACAACTACTACTGTGTTTATTAACCTGTCATGGACAAAATGAGCAACTCAAACGTGTTGAAATGTTAATATGATCATGATTATGCTAGATGATGTTTTGATATGCTGGTGATATGCAATGAGAGAATGATGTATGATCAAATGGCATGCACACCACGTAGAAAGCAACATGATGTGGGTGGATTTCTGACGGCCCGTGGCTGCTTTGAGAGCTGTAATGAAATAAACAGAGGATATGTATTTTATGTCTGTCTATACATCTCGCCGGTCTCTCTGGCTGTGGGGTTACAACACTTTCTCTCTGTAATCCCGTTTATCACGCAGAGTCTCGCAGCGGAGCGATAGCTGAGGCGGTTCGACCCCCGCTCGTGACTTGCGGGATACTGAGCCGGCCGCTCAGAAAGCAATGGCAAACTACTGAGCGTAATCTTGCCAAGAGATCAACAGACAGCTGAAAGATGCTGCTGTTGACAGCTAAGTCCTGTAAAAGGATACGCAAAACATCTATACATCTCAGAATGTATATATTCACATAAACATAAATAATTGACTGTTTCTCTTCTAAGTTCGCCTCATTTACTCTCTCCCTCTCTCTTTCTCACTGTCTGTCTGAAGGACTATAGTCACACATCCCGGTTGAACATCAGACATCTTCACTTCCCTCTGGTGTCATGATGAATAAGTGTCCTTAGTCTTCTGTCTATCCTCATGCAGACATCATCATGCAGATTTCTTCCTCCTAGTGGTTTCACACCAAGGTTTGTGGGCATTCAAGGTCTGTTGGTCCAAATAATCAATGTTATTTTGGATGTCTCAATAGACTACATACCCTCTGGGATGGCTCCTGACTAGTCTTCTATGTGTGTTGGCCATGTGCAGGAGGATCTCAATGTCTATCCTGTACATGAATTGGCCACAATCCTGTGGTGTGAATATGTTTCTCCAAATTATCACATGCAACAATGAGGAAACAATTTTTGCAGTGACACTGTAAAGGCAAGAGCTGGAAAAATAAATATATCAAGTAAATCTTGAAGTTTGGAGGAGTAAACAAACAGAAAACTAAAGCAGGCCCTCAGAACAGAAGACAAACAATATATTTTTGCTACCTGAATTTGTAGCTAGGAATCCTGCCGCTAAACTCCTTACCAAAGTCTTGCAAAATAAGATTGTAATATCTCTTCTTAATTACCTGAATTTGTAGCTAGGAATCCTGCCACTAAACTCCTTACCAAAGACTAGCAAAATAAGATTGTAATATCTCACCAGAAGGCTTCTCTGGTAGGCTAACTGTGCTTGCGATTGAATGCTGTTGGCAATGTCTAGTATTTAAAAAAGTTTCATCTTCTCTCGTACCTTTTTCACTTTGGATGGTTATCTGGACAGCTCATGTCCAGTATTCTTTATCACCTCCCTCACTTCCACCATGAACTGTAAATTTCACCTGTCAATTATCTTTTGACAGGCCGGACACCATGTGTCTGAAACATATTTTGTTCACTGCTCAGAGATGCGATTGACATTGCGTACGACATTCCAATCTGCTCTTTACACCTTCGCCTTCCATGTTTGCAGGCATTTGAACTTTTCACCTGCATTTAGGAAATATGTGTCAGGACAGGTGGTATCCTCCAACCTCTGTTGGTACGTTCACACATTTGTCCAGCTGAAAGTCTTCCCTCAGTCTGCAACATGTTAACTGGTGGGTACATTGTGGCATTTTATGAAGCCATAATGTTACACCTCTATGGTCCCTTCACTGCTTTAGGGCGGTCATTTTAAAAGTTAGTTGTATATCCTTTTACAGGACGTCACAGTCAACACCAGCATTTTTTGCCATTGCTTTCTGAATGACCGGCACCCATACCATAAAAAACCAACGCAAGGCGATCTGCTGCCGAATCGCCCACAGCTGTGTTTTGAACGTGGGTATGCAGGATTACAAACTGCGTCCGTAACTTCTTCACAACGGAGCTGGCCAAGTGGTCATGAATTGAGATTTTACAACCTTTGTAGAAACCAAACTGTTCTCTTTGTGCGATGTGGTTCTACTTGCAAAACTTTGCGTCATAGACTTGTAAACACCAAGCAGTTGGGTGAAGTTTTATTTTTCTATCTTTCCATTCATCTTGTGTTTTATCCCTTTGTTGGGGAATGAGAGATTTTGATATTGCCAAGGCATTCTGTCATATACACCATAACATATAGAGAGAACAGAGATTAATGTATTCATAAATAACATGTAGAGGTGACGGAGATTAATGTATTTTGTGTATGAAGTAGATGGGACAGAGATTAATGTATTCATAAATAATATGTAGAGGTGACGGAGATCATAAATAACATGTAGAGGTGACGGAGATTAATGTATTTTGTGTATGAAGTAGAGGGGACAGAGATTAATATATTTTGTGTATCATGTAGAGGGGACAGAGATTAATATATTTTGTGTATCATGTAGAGGGTACAGAGTAATATATTTTGTGTATCATGTAGAGGGGACAGAGAGTAATATATTTTGTGTATCATGTAGAGGGAACAGAGTAATGTATTCTGTGTAACATGTAGAGGGGACAGAGAGTAATGTATTTTGTGTATCATGTAGAGGGGACAGAGAGTAATGTATTTTGTGTATCATGTAGAGGTGACGGAGATTAATGTACTTTCTGTATGAAGTAGAGGGGACAGAGATTAATATATTTTGTGTATCATGTAGAGGGGAAAGAGATTAATATATTTTGTGTATCATGTTGAGGGGACAGAGATTAATATATTTTGTGTATCATGTAGAGGGGACAGAGATTAATATATTTTGTGTATCATGTAGAGGGGACAGAGATTAATATATTTTGTGTATCATGTAGAGGGAACAGAGAGTAATGTATTCTGTGTAACATGTAGAGGGGACAGAGAATAATGTATTCTGTGTATCATGTAGAGGGGACAGGGAGTAATGTATTCTGTGTAACATGTAGAGGGGACAGAGATTAATATATTTTGTGTATGAAGTAGAGGGGACAGAGATTAATATATTTTGTGTATCATGTAGAGGGGACAGAGAGTAATGTATTCTGTGTAACATGTAGAGGGGACAGAGAGTAATGTATTCTGTGTATCATGTAGAGGGGACAGGGAGTAATGTATTCTGTGTATCATGTAGAGGGGACAGAGATTAATATATTTTGTGTATCATGTAGAGGGGACAGAGATTAATATATTTTGTGTATCATGTAGAGGGGACAGAGATTAATATATTTTGTGCATCATGTAGAGGGGACAGAGATTAATATATTTTGTGTATCATGTAGAGGGGACAGAGAGTAATGTATTCTGTGTAACATGTAGAGGGGACAGAGAGTAATGTATTCTGTGTATCATGTAGAGGGGACAGGGAGTAATGTATTCTGTGTAACATGTAGAGGGGACAGAGATTAATATATTTTGTGTATGAAGTAGAGGGGACAGAGATTAATATATTTTGTGTATCATGTAGAGGGGACAGAGAGTAATGTATTCTGTGTAACATGTAGAGTGGACAGAGAGTAATGTATTCTGTGTATCATGTAGAGGGGACAGGGAGTAATGTATTCTGTGTATCATGTAGAGGGGACAGAGATTAATATATTTTGTGTATGAAGTAGAGGGGACAGAGATTAATATATTTTGTGTATCATGTAGAGGGGACAGAGAGTAATGTATTCTGTGTAACATGTAGAGGGGACAGAGAGTAATGTATTCTGTGTATCATGTAGAGGGGACAGAGATTAATATATTTTGTGTATCATGTAGAGGGGACAGAGAGTAATGTATTCTGTGTAACATGTAGAGGGGACAGAGAGTAATGTATTCTGTGTATCATGTAGAGGGGACAGGGAGTAGTGTATCATGTAGAGGGGACAGGGAGTAATGTATTCTGTGTATCATGTAGAGGGGACAGAGATTAATATATTTTGTGTATCATGTAGAGGGAACAGAGATTAATATATATTAAGCATCATGTAGAGGGGACAGAGATTAATATATTTTGTGTATCATGTAGAGGGGACAGAGATTAATATATTTTGTGTATCATGTAGAGGGGACAGAGATTAATATATTTTGTGTAACATGTAGAATGGACAGAGAGTAATGTATTCTGTGTAACATGTAGAGGGGACAGAGAGTAATGTATTCTGTGTATCATGTAGAGGGGACAGGGAGTAATGTATTCTGTGTAACATGTAGAGGGGACAGAGATTAATATATTTTGTGTATGAAGTAGAGGGGAAAGAGATTAATATATTTTGTGTATCATGTAGAGGGGACAGAGAGTAATGTATTCTGTGTAACATGTAGAGGGGACAGAGAGTAATGTATTCTGTGTATCATGTAGAGGGGACAGGGGGTAATGTATTCTGTGTATCATGTAGAGGGGACATAGATTAATATATTTTGTGTATGAAGTAGAGGGGACAGAGATTAATATATTTTGTGTATCATGTAGAGGGGACAGAGAGTAATGTATTCTGTGTAACATGTAGAGGGGACATAGAGTAATGTATTCTGTGTATCATGTAGAGGGGACAGGGAGTAATGTATTCTGTGTATCATGTAGAGGGGACAGAGAGTAATGTATTCTGTGTATCATGTAGAGAGGGGACAGAGAGTAATGTATTCTGTGTATCATGTAGAGGGGACAGAGAGTAATGTATTTTGTGTAACATGTAGAGGGGACAGAGAGTAATGTATTCTGTGTAACATGTAGAGGGGACAGAGAGTAATGTATTCTGTGTAACATGTAGAGGGGACAGAGAGTAATGTATTCTGTGTATCATGTAGAGTGGACAGAGAGTAATGTATTCTGTGTAACATGTAGAGGGGACAGAGATTAATGTTTTCTGTGTAGCATGTAGAGGGGACAGAGAGTAATGTATTCTGTGTAACATGTAGAGGGGACAGAGATTAATGTTTTCTGTGTAGCATGTAGAGGGGACAGAGAGTAATGTATTCTGTGTAACATGTAGAGGGGACAGAGATTAATGTTTTCTGTGTAGCATGTAGAGGGGACAGAGATTAATGTATTCATCATAACATGTTATAACAGAATTGACCAATTAATATACATGACTGACCACTTGTTAGACATGAGGTGACCACTGGTTATACATGAGTGACCACTGGTTACACACAAGTGACTACTTGTTAGACATGAGTGACCACTGGTTACACATGAGTGACCACTTGTTATACATGAGTGACCACTGGTTACACATGAGTGACCACTTGTTAGACATGAGTGACCACTGGTTACACATGAGTGACCACTGGTTATACATGAGTGACCACTTGTTATACATGAGTGACCACTGTTTATACAAGACTGACCACTTGTTAGACATGAGTGACCACTTGTTATACATGAGTGACCACTGTTTATACAAGACTGACCACTTGTTAGACATGAGTGACCACTGGTTACACATGAGTGACCACTTGTTAGACATGAGTGGCCACTGGTTACACATGAGTGACCACTTGTTAGACATGAGTGACCACTGGTTACACATGAGTGACCACTTGTTATACATGAGTGTCCATGTGTTATACAAATCTGACAACTCTTTATATATGACTGAAAATAAAGATTGTTCGTTCATTTGTTCATTCTCTCTCTCTCTCTCTCTCTCTCTCTCTCTCTCTCTCTCTCTCTCTCTCTCTCTTCTCTCTCTTCTCTCTCTTCTCTCTCTTCTCTCTCTTCTCTCTCTCTCTCTCTCTCTCTCTCTCTCTCTCTCTCTCTCTCTCTCTCTCTCTCTCTCTCTCTCTCTCATATTGTACAAAAAAACAAGCAAATCTGGTGTTCTAACAGCCATGTTCATATTCAGCAACCTAAATAACATACAGTTCACTTGGTTTGATCTCACACACAGGGTTTACACTTTTGGTCTGGTCTTACATGTACTTTATCATTTAACCAGTTCACACGTTTGGTTAAATCAGTTGTCACTGTTAGTGTAGAGTGAATGCTATTTGCTGTTAGTTTAAAGTGATTGCTGTCTGTTTCTGTTAGTTTAGAAGGACTGTTATCTGTTGCTGAAATGATTATATTGACCAGTGAAGATATATTCAAATAAATTTATCTAGCAATTGTTCTTACACACATTCTTGTATCATGTTTGTTTTTGTTTCAAATGCTTTTATGTGCTCATTTATTTAGTCTAATGTGTACCTTGAGTGATATCTTATTTTATACAAAATTAGTTATACTTTCTTGTGTTATTTTAAATAATAAGGTTACATACAAGAAATTATCTTGCACCAAGTTTTATCTGATCATGTTGGGTCTCTCTCCCCATATGGATGGATCCCTATCCACATCTGACAGAGTCTTTCCCCAGAATGGCTGGGTCCTGCTCCCAAGAATGGCTGGGTCACTCTCCCCATCTGGCTGGGTCTCTCCCCCTCGAATTGATGTGTGGATGAAATAATGTATGAAAGAGAGTGATAGAAGGGCAGAATGTTAGATGGGCCAGCATGCCCAATTCTTAACCCTTTGAAAATAAAGTCTGTTCGTTCGTTTGTTCATTCCCCAGAATGGCTGGGTCTCTCTCACCAGAATGGCTGGGTCTCTCTCACCAGAATGGCTGGGTGTCTCTCCCCATCTGGCTGGGTCTCTCTCCCCATCTGGCTTAGATTGAATCATTAGGAGAGTGAAGACGTGTTTTCGTATCTCTTCTCAGATTATTATTACTGCAAGCTGAATCACCTATCATGGATTTTTATATCAATGTGCTCGTTGTGATTCTGTGGATGTGGTTAAATAGTTTTTAGATTAATACAAGTGTTGATTATCGCAAAAATATGTGTTATATATAATATTCATTTAGAGTGATAGTTGAACACTATTAAATTTTAACGAATCAAGTGCACGAGGCGTGTCAGAAACAACCACGGGACCTCAAATTGCCCGCGGCGTGGCTAGATAACAATGCGATTGCTGCATTCTTCAAGTTTAGTTATTCGTAATATTATGCAATAATGTCAGGGGAAGGAGAGTGCTCCGTATTGGAAGTGAATGGTGAAAGGACTCGCTCAGGTTTACGATGGGCTGTCAATAAACCTTACACACTAAACAAAGAGAGGGCCATGAAGAACAAGCTATCCAAGTGTATGAATCCCACCGGCCTAGTCGTCAAACACACCAACTCAGCACAGTGTGTTACTGTTTCCTTCAACAACACACTCCATTATGAGGCATTCCGAACTTGCCTACTCAACTACTACAAGGCTTGAACAAATTGAACACAGGCAAGATAAGCGTGGGGCCCACGTTGAGGCACTGATTACGACGCCAGTGATTACAATACACTTGTACCACAGTAAGAATAAGCTCATGTCACAAGGCAGTATTGAAAACATTAATTCCTGGCTAAAAGATTTTGTTGAACTTGAAAACTCGATACAGACATTCACCGAATCTACGCAGCCCACAACTACAGCTGTCGACAGCACACCAGCTAACAATGTTCGTCAATTAACTCATACGATGAGTGTACATGACAACATCAACACGAGGCCTGCCAACCCACCAGTGCTCTTGGCCATTGAATACCCAATGGAGCGCATCCAAAACAACATAGAACCCAATGTTGACATTGTTGAAGAAGTACCTGCCTCAGATAACAATAGCATCTTAACTATCAATGGACATTCGTGCGACTGTAAACAGCGCATTGAGGAACTAGAACAATCACTAAAGGCGCTCATTGTCACTGTTTCAACCAACATTGAAGCAAACAACAAGATAAGCAGTGATTACAATGCTCTCAAGACAGAAGTCGCACTCCTGCGAGATGAAAATTTGCTGCTGAGAAATACAGTTCAAATCTTACAGAATGTGTCCTCTACCGACCAAACCGAAGAAGCATGTAATTCCCAAGCAACCGCTTCATCCTTGGGAAATCTTGGGGAAGCTCAATCCCACCCAGAACAGATAACCACTATGAAAACACCTCAACGCGCAGAGGAAGATAAACAACAACAAACACCTCAATGCGCAGACGAAGATAAACAACAACAAGCAGTCTACCCCATTGACGTCAAAATAAGCAATAGGTTCGAAGTACTTCAAGAAAAGTCACCAGAAAACGTACAGTGCTTTAACATGCTGCCAACGGGCAAGACAATGCCTACAAGATACATCGGGAGAACCACATGGAGACATAAAGACTGCTGATAATCGGAAATGGATGAAACAACGGGCGAGACGTGCTGACAACCAACATGTACAGACAGCACGACCTGACTGTACACATATTATACTAGGCGATTCCTTAATGAAAGGTTTATACAGCGACAGGATGGCCACTTCAGACAAAGACATTGTTTCAATAATCCTACTGCCTGGGGCTGGTGTTGACCGGCTAACAGACAAGATTAGCAGGTTGGCTGTAAATCATAGCGTTAGAAGGGCAAGCGTACATATTGGTATCACCGACACCGTAAACAACCAACAAATCACAGGGTCTCAACTGCTGGCACTCTTGAACGGATTACGTCACACTTTTCCTAACTTATCCATTTTCTTCTCCTCCATCATATCACCGAGTTGTGGACACCAGCGCCGTCTGGCTGACATAAATAACAACATTTTGCAGAAGTTCTGTTCTCAAAACAAGATACAGTTCATCAACAACACGCCATCATTAACTTCACAGGCTGGTGCACCTAAAAAGAGTCTTTATAAGGATCAAATACATTTGTCTACATTGGGCACCAGCTTTGCTCGCCAAAAATATCACATATCCAGAACGGACACACCATATATCCAATACAGGATCGCGCCGGACACTTTTAGCTACTCCTGAAACTCAAGCCAGGCGACATACTCCCGTCACATCAAGTACCAATAGGCCAGAAGTGTGCAGACCACTCATAACCACTGCACCTGAAATCCAAGCCAGACGGGACACTACCACCACACCAAGTCCGTTACAATACGTCGTCTTTCACACAGGAGGGTAATAATTACGAAGATATTTTTCCTATTCTCCCCAGAAAGGAACCAACTCTCAGCAACAACGACGTGCCACCACAACCTCCTGTTAGCCACCAACCAGAGGCTCTAGTTGGTAGTCATTACATACCCATGAGACATCATCAGTACCCATTTCATTGTAACCCAGAATGGTTGCACCTCACACGGTATAGCCCAGCTACACTTCGTCAAGCACTTATAATGTCGCTATACCAACAACCAACACAACCTGGTATTTACTAGCAACTTAGCACAAAGCTACACCGGATCTCGGTACAAGAAAGAGCCTCTCCTAGAACGTTTATCTGCATATTTGGTTATTACTTGATCTAGTAACGTATTAGGTTATAAGTAACTACACACATTGACTTGTTTTGACTTTATATTAATTGATAGTACTTAGCTGTATAGCTTTTATAATACTTTTAATTGTGTTTTTACTGTGAGTGAGGGGGTCTTCACTGCTCTTCCTTACGGATCTGTGTACGTATTTTTATATATTGACAGAGATATTACTGTTTCTCTGTACTTTAGAGTGTGTATTGTAATAAGGGACGTAAGTTGTATTCACTTTGTGTGTGTGTGTGTGTGTGTGTGTGTGTGTGTGTGTGTGTGTGTTTTTGTTTTTAAACTTATGATTACGCATTGTTGAAATGTCTAATAAGTACGAACACTGGCTCAGTAATAATGGGCTCAGAATCGGGCATGTAAATATATGCCATCTATTAGGGAAGCTGCCCGAACTATCACTTATACTTAATCAAAATTTTCACATGTTCGGCGTTAGCGAAAGTCGATTAAATGGTAACATCTCAGATGATGACATCGCTATCAGAGGTTTTAAAACCATTAGAAGAGATCCCTATCAGAAACAAGAGACGGGTATTGCAGTTTATATTTCCAACTCGCTTAACGCCCACCGCAGGCTAGATTTTGAAACCTGTGAGATTGAGTGTGTATGGCTTGAGGTTAAACTTCAAAATCGCATACCGCTAGTAGTTGGCTATCTTTATCGAAACCCCAGTGCAGGAAATATCTGGTATGAAAAATTCACCACTATGATGGATGTAGTCTTTAGTAATGCTAGGGAAATAATATTGCTAGGTGACTTCAACATAGACACTAACAAATCAAACAAAACATGGGAAAACATAATAGAGTCATATAACTTCCAACAGTTAGTCAAACAAGCCACTAGAATAACTAAATCATCTGCAACACTTATAGATCATATTTATACTACGTGTGCTGACAACATCACAGAATGTACTGTACCTATTAATGCAATGAGCGATCACTACCCAGTATGTTGCACGTGGTCGAAAAGAGGCACCAAAACTCCAAAACACAAACATATAAGTATAAAATATAGAAATTACAAAAATTTCAATCGAGACGTCTTCTTACAAGATTTGCTCAACTCATCTCTGGACTATGTTTACCAGCTTCCTGACCCAGACGATGCTCTGGACCACTGGCTAAAGACCTTTCTAAGTATATTTGATAAGCATGTTCCATTTAAGGAAGTTCGTGTTAAACATCACACAAAGCCCCCGTGGATCACACAGGAGGTAGTTGAACTTATGAGAGACCGGGACAGGGCACATAAAAATAGAGATCTAACTATGTACCGTAGTCTGAGAAACAAAGTTCAATATGTTATTCGGAAGGAAAAGAAAAACTATTTTAAGAACTTAATAATAGATAAAACCAACACTAAAGATATATGGAAAGCAATTAATACCTTGACAAACAAACACAAATCATCACAATCATTACCATCAAATCAGGTTACATGTGATCAATTCAGTAGATACTTTCAGTCCGACATAAACCAACTGAAGGCTGCAATACCAGATGCGCCTCATGATATATCTTTATTATCATCATTCTGTGAGAACAAATGCTATGGAGACATTCCCTCCAACATACCGCTAATGACTACCACTGAAGTATTTACTCATCTCAGTAATCTAAAAAACAATAACTCATCAGGACTAGATGGAATCAGTAATCGGATCCTTCGCCATGCTGCACCGGCGATCTGCGAGTCACTAACTTTTATATATAATCAATGTCTCACCAAAGGTCACTTCCCATCAGCCTTTAAAATCGCTAAAGTGTATCCTCATTTAAAAGCTGGTCCTCTAGACGATCGTCTCATGAGTAATTATAGGCCAATTTCCATATTATCCTCATTATCCAAACCGCTAGAAAAGCACATCCACAAAACAACACTAGATCACTTAGTTCGCCATAAACTGATAGTTGACAGTCAGTCAAGATTTCGGCCAAAATATTCTTGCCATACGGCACTAACAAACATGATAGAAAACTGGCATCAAAATATTAACAACAATACTCTATGTGGAGCGGTGTTTATAGACTTTAGAAAAGCATTCGATATGATAGATCATACTATTCTAATTAAAAAACTAGAAACAATGAAAGTAAGCTTTAATATAGTGACATTAATAAAATCATTTTTATTAGACAGAAAGCAAGTAGTATCACACAATAAAGCTTTATCTCAAGCCATTACCATTAATATTGGAGTACCTCAAGGGTCTATTCTTGGCCCTCTGTTATTTGCCATTTATATAAATGATCTTCCTTTAAATCTGTCGTCGTCCTGCGATCTATTTGCTGATGACTGCACAGTATATACAAACGCTATTGATCGTAATGTGCTAGAATTATCCTTGCAACAGGAAATAAATAGTGTAGTTAACTGGAGTCATGCAAACCGCATGCAAATTAACATTACTAAAACAAAGTCTATGTTAATAGGAACCAGGCAAAGACTTCACACTCTAAACTCGCAGAGAACTCTTCAGCTGCACATTGGCAGCACGCCTGTAGAAAGTGTCACCGAGCACAAGGCACTGGGTCTTATCATAGATCAAAATCTAACCTTTAACTCACATGTTCATGCTCTAGTTAAACAAATAGCCAAAAAAGTATACCAACTTGCCAAAATTAAAAATTTCCTTGACGAAAACACAAGAAAGATATTCTATACTTCCCATATACAAACACATATTGATTACTGCTCCACAGTCTGGGATGGATGCTCCAAATCAATAACAAAACGCCTATATTCACTCCAGAAAAGGGCAGTGCGTTTAATTAATGGTGAAAAGCTTACCGACAATTCTAACCTACATAAACGTCTCCAGTTACTGCCACTCCACAAGCGCCTACTTTTTAATAAGGCCAAACTAATTCACAAAATCCTATTTCAAAATGCTCCAAGCTACATTTGGCCATTGTTTAAATATAACGCTAGACATAGCGAACGACTAAATATACTTCATGTCCCTAAACCTAGGATAGACTTATATAAGACAAGCTTAGCATACTCTGCCGCTCAGTTGTGTAACAATCTTCCACAAGAAATCAAAGACACCACTGTCATAAGTCGAGGTGCCCCACCGGCTAGATGAAAGTATTATTCACTGGCGAGCAACCCCAAATAGTCAGAAACTGACTAGGGACAAAATCTATATGGCTGAACTACAGATTAAGCCCATGAATATCCAACGTACAGCTCCAAGTGGCTCGTTACAAAATGAAATGAACTGTGCTGAATATTCGCCAAGGAATGGGAAAGAGAAGGTTAGCTAAGATAGATGTTTAAGTCTAAATATATGAGTATAGACGACTATCTCAGTACAGGTCTTTCTCCCTGACTGCTCCCTTCCTTGGTGTCTAAGTGAACCCCCACCAATGTACACAACAACACGTATGCACAATTGGAAAAAAATATAATGACAGAACTATGAGTTACAATACTACAACATTTATTTACTAATCATAAAAATAGACATATGATGGGTTGTACGATGATGATGATGAAATCATATAATATATTGTTATTGATGACAAATATTATGTAACTTATGTTACTTGATCTATCTAGATCTGTGGTCCCGATCCCCACTCTCCTGTAGACTCAAAAGAAGAAACAGCTTGCCGGTATTCTGACTTCTGTCAGTCCTAGCTCTACCTAGTCATCACTCGTTCTTGAGATCTATAACATAGGTGCTCCTTGTGAGAGCTTGAAAGAAAGTCAAGAATGTGTTATATCTAGTTCTGCATCAGCGCAATCCTAATTAAACATATCATAACACAAACATATACACTGACCAGTCTGGCCAAGTTTATCTTCCAGCTCTACTGCGTTCACCATCCTCCTTCTCCCTCCTACTGTCTTAGTCTGGGACGGGCTTTTCAATTGTCTCACACGCCTATAATTATTACATTTCTGCCGCTCCATCCAAAGTTGGTTTAGCAGCTCACAGGATCGGTAATGGTATTATAATAGTACCCGGTCATCCGGGCTTACAAGCCGTGACCTGTAGCTGTGCCAGGTTCCCATGCATTACCGTGAACACACGCCCACAATACACTGAGAAAGTTTAGCACCATATACCCTATACCAATTGTGGGTAAAGTCTGTACCATTACACCTCTACTTCCAACACAATAGTTGGCCAATGTGCCAATGCGCAGACAATAGCATAACCTTTCATATTGGTAGGTTTGCATATGACAAATCAATATATCAAACATCCAATAAACATATTGATTAAACAAGACATATTATGATAATTTAACATCATAGCATAATGCACTAGTTAGTTCGTATGTATACGAAATGAGACGTATATACACAAAAAGAATATGTACATATCCATAAACATTATAGTACTTCAAGATGGACATCTAATGATACTCAACATAATAGCATCAGGCATTATTAATGAGTACTAATATTGTATAGCTACAAAATGAGATATACAACAAGTCTAATTGAAGTGACCACACAGACCAGCCATATTTGCTGATCTGCCCGGTTTAATCACCACTTAGTTACTGCTGTTGTAAGAATTAAATAAAAAGTCAGTTGACTATATTCTGTACAACAAATGCACACACCAAACGGCAACTAGGATAGTGTACAAAGAAATGACAAGCATCTACCAAGACCCCTAAAAGTATACTTAGACAATGATATTTATTGAAATAACCTATGTCAGATATAGACTGACTAGGTACTAAGAAATAATTCTCCTAGTGAAATCTAGCAACATAAGAATCATACATATGACTACAAACATTGAGATAGTTCCTACCTGTTCAGAGATTTTTTTTCATTTCTAACATGACCAGAGCTAGGGACCCTTATTTAAGCTGAGTATTATACATTATTATCTCCTTGGCATTCCCGTCATAAATTCTTCTTATCTCCCCCTGACGGTAATTGCAATTATCACTGCAACCTGGCCATCACACCTTGCTCCTCTCTGTCTGGTACAAAGTCTACAGGCCCAGTGTTAATTGCCTTATCAGATCTGTTTTCACACATTCCTGAGTCTGCCAGTCAGAGTGGACGGGGCTTGTTTACAGCCCTGGGGCTATTATCTTCCCCTGTGTCAATGTTGTTCACACCTGGGCGATTTCCTACCTCTGCTTATCAGGTGTCATGCCTGGTCGGTTTTAATTACACTGTCCATTTTACTTGCCATCTGCAAGCTTACATCATGGCTAGAGGCTTTTTTGTGAATAATCTTACCTCACGACTAGATAGCCGTGGAGTAGCGTGATTAATTCATTCTTTCTCAATTTGGCCTCTCAATTTTGGGGACCGAGAAAAATATTCTGGGAGGTTAAGGCGGCATTTCACGACAACCACCAATCATTATACATACATTCGCAACCTGTTTAAACACTACCTTAGTACAGACTACATTCCCCCATAAACAATAACACAAAAAGACAATAATGGTAACTTATCTCAAACGACAACTAGCCAAAAAACATTCCCTTATGTATGGCACGTTACTCCCTCCTTAGGTATTTATAATGCCCATGTTAAACACTGCCTCAGTTAGTCATCTGTTATTGATTATTTTTCATGCGTTTTAATGCTATTGTTCTTTTGTTGTCAAAATTTGCTTCATAAGTGATGTTGAACGAAAGAATGTATGAGAGGAAATAGAGAAGGGCAGAATGTCAGACGGGCCTGTGCCCAATTCTTAACCCTTTGAAAATAAAGACTTTCGTTCGTTCGTTCGTTCCCCATCTAGCTTGGTCTATCTCCCCATCTGGCTAGGTCTCTCTCCCCATCTGGCTGGCTCTCCCCAGAATGGCATGCCACCTGCTGATATAATTGCACAAAGTAGAAACTCTGTAGCTTCAAAGGCAAGCCTCTCAGCTCTCTGACAACAATATTCGTAGTCTCAGCCACCACACACCCTTGGTCTTCACAGTGTCAGGCATCCTGCTTTGCCATGTTATTTGTTTAACATATATATTGTGTGCTCATGTATCTGTTTAACATATAGGTTGCGTGCTCGCGTTATTGTTTAACATATAGATTGTGTGCTCGTGTATTTGTTTAACGTATAGATTGTGCGCTCATATATTTGTTTAACATATAAATTGTGTGCTCGTGTATTTGTTTAACATATAGGTTGTGTGCTCGTGTATTTGTTTAACATATAGATTGTGTGCTCATATATTTGTTTAACATATAGATTGTGTGCTCGTGTATTTGTTTAACATATAGATTGTGTGCTCATATATTTGTTTAACATATAGATTGTGTGCTCATATATTTCTTTAACATATAGATTGTGTGCTCGTGTATTTGTTTAACATATAGGTTGTGTGCTCGCGTTATTGTTTAACATATAGATTGTGTGCTCGTGTATTTGTGTAACATAAAGATTGTGTGCTCGTGTATCTGTTTAACATATAGATTGTGTGCTCATATATTTGTTTAACATATAGATTGTGTGCTCGTGTATTTGTTTAACATATAGATTGTGTGCTCATATATTTGTTTAACATATAGATTGTGTGCTCGTGTATTTGTTTAACATATAGATTGTGTGCTCGTGTATTTGTTTAACATATAGATTGTGTGCTCGTGTATCTGTTTAACATATAGATTGTGTGCTCGTGTATTTGTTTAACATATAGAATGTGTGCTCGTGTATTTGTTTAACATATAGATTGTGTGCTCGTGTATTTGTTTAACATATAGATTGTGTGCTCGTGTATCTGTTTAACATATAGATTGTGTGCTCGTGTATCTGTTTAACATATAGATTGTGTGCTCGTGTATCTGTTTAACATATAGATTGTGTGCTCATATATTTGTTTAACATATAGATTGTGTGCTCACGTTATTGTTTAACATATAGATTGTGTGCTCGTGTATCTGTTTAACATATAGATTGTGTGCTCATATATTTGTTTAACATATAGATTTGTGCTCGTATATTTGTTTAACATATAGATTGTGTGCTCGTGTATTTGTTTAACATATAGATTGTGTGCTCGTGTATTTGTTTAACATATAGATTGTGTGCTCGTGTATCTGTTTAACATATAGAAGATATTAACCTGATTCAGTCTGCATTTAGACAAGAAAGAGGAACAAGAGATCACATACTCAACATGCATTTAATAATAGAGAAGTGTAGAGAATTTAAACCTAGCCTTATGTTTTTGTTGATTATTCAACGGCATTTGGCCATGTGCAACATCATAAACTTTGGGAAATCAAGAGGAAAATTGGCGTTTCATCACTAGTAGTACAACTCATAAAAATGCTCTATTGAGACCAACAAGCAACGGTTAGAATAGATGGCGAGACATCAGATTCGTTTGACATCACATAAAGAGTCTGTCAGTGCTGTCACCTATATGTTTAACCTGTACACCGACAATGTAATGGGAAATGTCAGAGAAGATACAGCGTGTTTGTAAAGTGTCACTTAACTTTGTCTAGAATGTAGAACAAGTGTGAAAAAATGAAGTACGCGACGTCATCAAAAAATGTGCTTCACAGTCCATCGTGACTGTAGTCTGCTGGAGTAATTATACGGGGTTGAGTTAAGAACCGACATCACTGCACTCAGGACATTCCCATACGTGCTCAGTCCCCTCGTTCAACAGCCAGCGAAGAGTCATACTCCTAATCGTTCCCACCGCTATCCGATTAAAAGTTCTCCTGGTCTTCCCTCTCAGATTTGAGATTCTTCCAGAACCCCTGCCGATCCCTTGCAATCTCATTCTTTCCACATATGGGTTCTCAATCTGTTCCTCCGTCTTCTCCACCTGGTCCCACAAGCGCACGACAACCTCCCCCTTGTCCATAGGCAAGATACCACCAAGAGGTGCATTCCCTGCTAGCCTATCAGCCTGTTCATTCCTCCGTACACGCGCATGGCCAGGGCAAAATATCCATACAATTCTCACAATCTCTGACCTCTGAAGCGACGAGGCTGCTGCCTAAGACCGAAATTCGTGGTGTACATCATTACACAAGAGTGCAGTCACTTATGGTGAAGCAACCAGGGCTGCAAGAGCTGTGAAGAAAAGGCTGGACAGAAAAACCATTGCAGGTGACCCGCCTCCTGGAACGTCAAGCATTCTTTGCCCACAATGTCAAAGACCATTTCCAGCCAAAATAGGCCTTACCAGCCATTATAGAACTCACGGCTCCATACTTTTAACCCCACTTGATGAAATGAATGGTCATCATCATTCTTGATGGACAAAGAACATATTGTCTTTAGACTACAATTTGTTGTTATATAGTGTGATTGACTACAATTAGTTATTGTATATTGTGTGAGGAGTCTTCGTGGCGAAGTGATTAAGCCGTCTGCCTCGGGCTCCGAAGGTTGTGGTTCGATTCCGGGCCGAGAACCGTTGGTTCACGTGTGCATTATTTTCGGAGACTCTTGAGGTTCGTCTCTGGAGCTACGGAGTTCGTGCTTTGTGCGACGCTTTCGGCAGCCCGCGCTGCGGAAAGAGAATGAGCCATATGTGATAACAACACGGTGCAATGACGTCGACCCTGTCGACTTTTAAGCGACTTTTTTAAGTTGTATATTTTGTTTGGGCTATAATTGTTTGTGTATATTGTGGTTGGACTACAATTAGTTGTATATTGTGTTTAGACTACAATTAGTTGTTGTATATTGTCTTTGGACTACAATTATTTGTTGTGTAGTGTGACTGACTATAATTACTTGATGTACTTTGAGATTGGACTACAGTTAGTTCTTGTATATTGTATTTGGACGAAAATGGGTCCTGGCACTAGTATTTGAGTACGACTGTTCATTGTGAACCTGGGTGTAGGCATGGGGCATGGTGGTGATCCCTTGAGCAGAAGAATATTCCTGTTCACCGCAGATATTTGCTGCATCTAGTAATGTTTCCAGCACAAGAAAAGGACTCTGTGACACTAGGAGAACAACACAATCATTATCTGCATGCACTAGAACTCTGCCAGCGATGAGTGCAATACCTGGATGATGAATGTCCACCATCATCGTGGTCATCTGCTTCCTTGCAGTCTCCTAGCTGGCCATTGAGATTTCTCCTCACAACAGATGCCTCCTAGCTGGCCAATGAGAGTTCTCCTCACAGCAGATGCCTCCTAGCTGGCCAATGAGAGTTCTCCTCACAGCATATGCCTCCTAGCTGGCCAATGAGAGTTCTCCTCACAGCAGATGCCTTCTAGCTGGCCAATGAGAGTTCTCCTCACAGCAGAAGCCTCCTAGCTGGCCAATGAGAGTTCTCCTCACAGCAGATGCCTCCTAGCTGGCCAATGAGAGTTCTCCTCACAGAAGATGCCTTCTAGCTGGCCAATGAGAGTTCTCCTCCCAGCAGATGCCTCATAGCCTGCAATATCAGAGTTCTCATGGAGTCCATGGTCGATCCTCTATCTGCTCGCAAGACTATAGTCTGTCCATGACTCCCCACAGTGAAATACTGGAGGTCGTGGTCGATCCTCCATCTTCTCGCCAGACTATTGTCTGTACATGACGCCCTACAGTGAGGTGCTGGAGATCATGCTTAACCTTCCATCTGCTAGCTAGACCAGCCCAGTACGTCCCGCGTGTACATGGAGTGGGGACTTGGTCAGCATACAAGCTGAGCTTAGTACGCCGTGCCTGTTCATCCCGTGCACAGATAATACATTCACAGAAATCTGATAATAATGAAAGAGGCGGTCAAGGAGACATAACATCAAGGCTGGAGATAGGTCAGAGATCAGCGCCGGTGTTCTACTGCCAGCCGACATACAAGCAGGAATATGTTGGTTACCTGTGGCCCGTGCTCCAGTGTGTGCTGGTCCATGATGACGCGGTGTGTGCGCGCCCTTGTGTGTTTTAGCCCGGAAAAAGGCGGGTGGGGGTAGAATTGTTATTGAAACGGATTATCGGTGACATGAATATTTTGGCATATGCGACGAGAATTTATCAGCACAAACCTAGTTTAGTGGCCGAGTTTTTATGGAGTCCACGTAAGTTCACCACCAACACATAAGTGTGTGTCTACACAAACAGCCGAATGTGTGTGTGTGTGCGCGTGTGTGTGTGTCAGTTGGCAAGTGAATGGCTGACAGACACCATTATCAGTGTGCAATGATTATGTCAGTCGGTGAGTGATGTCAGCGATAGCGAGATATGGGAGGCTGTCATGTGTTGTAGTAAAACAGCCAGGCAACCACGGCGGTTGCCCACAACCAGAAATGGAGTTGGACGAGAAGCACAGCCGCAAATATGAAGTGTCAGTTCCAGAGACCGTGGGTAACCCGACCTTGTGGTCTATGCTCAGGGACCCGGCCCACAGAAGTCGGCTGATTCGCTGGATCTGGTTGCCATGCTCCTTTTTTTCCTTGGTAAGTAAACACTACATCCCTCTCCCTTTCTCTTCACATCAGTTAATCTCCCTTTCTCTTTACGTCAACTAATCCCCATTTCTCTTCATATCAACTAATTTCTCTTTCTCTTCACATCAACTAATCTCCCTTTCTCTTTACACCAACTAATCCCCATTTCTCTTCATATCAACTAATCTCTCTTTCTCTTCATATCAACTAATCTCTCTTTCTCTTCACATCAACTAATCTCCCTTTCTTTTTCAGTCCACTAATCTCCCTTTTATCTTCATATTAACTAATCCCCCTGTATCTTCATATCAACTAATCCCCCCTTTATCTTCATATCAACTAATCTCTCTTTCTCTTCACATAAACTAATCTCCCTTTCTCTTCATTATCACTAATATTCATGTCTATTCACATCAACTAAAACTACCTTTCTGTTCACATCCACTAATTTTCCATTCTCTTGACATCCACTACTTTCTCATCTCTTTCCAACTTTTTTTTTAACATCTAATAACATAAATCCCTTTGTTTTCACATCTACTAGCATACATCCCATTGTTTCCACATCTACTAACATATTTCCCTTTATTTTCACATCCACAAATTTCTATCCCTTTCTTTTCACATCCAATATGCTCCTCTTAATTTCTTTTCTTGTCCGTTACACCACTCTCCATTTATCTTGTCATCTTGTACACCCATCTCACTTTTCTCCTAGCCATTTACCTTGCCATCTTGTACACCCATCTCACTTTTCTCCTGGCCATTTAGTCGTCATATTACACTCACTAAACACGGCACCATTCAATCCATATGTTCACGGAATCCTCCTCAGTATCCCCTGTAGCAGTCGACGATATGTACTCGGATCCCTCCTTAGTATTCCATTGTAGCAGTCGACAATACCATAGTATGTCCAGAAATGAATGCCGACATTCACGATCAATTAATTTGAAAACTGTTTTTTCCTTCCATCTTATATTTGCGACATTTCTTTGATATTTTGATGAAAAACTAGTGATTTCTCGCCAACAAACTTGTTTTACAGTAATGCCAATTCCTCCGCCAGTTCGGATGGCAAACACAAGGCGTATCCAGATTCGTAAGGGAGTGGGTACATTGTCTGCTCTGCTGAGACGGAACATGATTACATGTTTTGCACGACGAATATAGCTGTGAATATCTCTGTAGTGGGCTTCCTTCTTAAAGGTCAAGATGTTGATCCTCTTTTCATTGAATTTTATAGAATGATTCGTATGTTCGTGTGTTGTCCCCTCATTTGACAACGTGTTTCTTCTCACGTTTCTTGTTATGCCACAATATGTCAATTCCCACCGCAATATTACTCTTCGGTTGGTATTCGATGCGTCTAGAGCTTTTTGTTTTTTCAATGTCAGTTGTTTGTCACCGTTGAGGGCTCACGGAATTGAAAATTCATCACTGTGGAATACAAACTGTTGCCATTAACAAGTTGTATTGTTTATGTCGATGCTGTAATGTTTAGGGCTTGCAATTCTTCTGAATATTTGTAGCAAAATATCCCAGTTGGTGTGCACGTGGATTAAGGTCTGCGATCTGCTCAGACCTTAATCTGTGTCGGACGATTCCAGTAGGTTGATGACTCTCTCGGTTGCATAAAATTCAATCCATCCTTTCTCCAATAGTACTCTTCCTCTTTCAACACACGGTCCTCACATTTTTCCAGTAACTTTTATCAATATTTAATAGCGCGGACTGGACGTCAGACAATTTGAATATAGTATTGTCAGCTTCCACCTGTCCTTTAATTTTAGCCCACACAAGTTCTATAGGGTTAAAATGAGAATGCTACGGCAGAAGTCTCAAGCACCCATGACGATGCTCTTTTATCAACTTGTCGATTTGATATTTCTTGCTTTTTGTCGTCTCTTTTACAAGGGACAACAATTCTAGCTAGAAATACGTTTCTGGAAATGGTATGTTTTCCATTCGGAGCCATATCTTTATTGCCCCCTTTGTGCTCGATGCTGTAGGTATTTTGTCTTCTTGGGCAACAACATTGATATCATGCATTGTCCATAATTGGACACGACGGTCTATCTAGGGATGGAAGCACAGTAAAAAAAGTCGCTTAAAAGTCGACAGGGTCGACTTCATTGCACCGGGTTTGATCCCATATGGCTCGGTCTCTTTCCGCAGCACGGAAAGCGTCGCACAAAGCACGAACTCCGTAGCTTTTAGCGACGACCCGCAGGAGTCCCTGAAACATTTAACTCGTAAACCGAAGGACGCGGCCCGGAATCGAACCCACAACCTTCGGAGCACGAGTCAAACGGCTTGACCACTTTGCCACAGAGACTCCCTTAGTCTCAGTATTCTCGAGCCAATCTCTAAAAATATTACCATTCATCTTATTATGATAATCCCTAGTGTCTTTATGCTTTGATACGAACACGAGCCCAGCATTCTGTTGTAAGCCATTATGCGTATTACCAGCATTGGCAATGACCAAAAGCTGTCCTATACTACTGGGCACATATCGCTTTATCTTTCCATCCACTGATTGCCATTCCTTATTACTTGTGTCGTGCGCATTGAACCACATTTCATCCAAACACACTATGCCATAATTTTCTTTGCGCATTTCCCTTATTTCACATAGATATCTGCTTCTCATGGCTCCTAAATGCGGTTGCTCGCAAAGAATATTTCTACTGCCCTTGTACTTTCTAAAAGTGAAGATAATGTCCTTATAATTTTCCACAAAGTTGTTTTGGATAGCTCTATGTTATTGTTCTTTCTCAACCAAACCCTAAGTTTTCTTACAGTCACTGTTTTTTTGGCATCCAGCATTTTTATAATACTGGATAATCCTGGACATAAAATCCAAAATGTTTTATAATTTTAGGAGTCTCCGTGGCGAAGTGGTCAATCCCTTTGACTCGGGCTCCAAAGGTTGTGGGTTCGATTCCGGGCCGCATCCTTCGGTTCACGAGTTACATTTTTCGGAGACTTCTGTGGGTCGTCGCTAGAGCTGCGGAGTTCGTGCTTTGTGCGATGCTTTCCGCGCTGCGGAAGGAGACCGAGTCATATGAGATAGAATCCAGCGCAATGAAGTCGACTTTTAAGCTACTTTATAAAGCATTTTATAATAGCTCGCCAGATGACATCTTTGTCAAAGCTGTCTACAATAACCTTTCTACCTACCGTTTGGTTATTGCGTGGTGGTTTAATTCCAGATTCTTGCACCCATCGACGAAATGACCGTTTACTCAAACCCAATGCATGCACTGTTTTTTTTTTCGGAATTTGTAATAGTATAAAAGTTTAATGCGATCAGCTTCTATACAAAAATATGTGTACAACTTCATAGCGATGCTTTGAAGTGTATACATAATTTCGCATTCAATCCCATTGAAAAATATTCACACATTTCAATGTTAGCGATAAGTGGTAAGATTTAAAAAAAAACAAAAACATATTAATCAGGTTTCATGAAATAACCCACATTTTGAGACACCTCTGAACAGTCCCAGTTTAAACAACGCGGGGTTCTTGGCATAAGGCCAATCCCGTGAAACACGTAGAATATTCAACATTGAACGCTGATTGTCTGGCAACGGTGTAATGCATTTAAAATTATGAACTTCATCTCAGACCCGTAAATTATATACCGCATATAAAACAAAACTTTGAAATCTGCTGTAAAATCTCCAGAACAAAAGTTTTTTTGTTGGGTGGACATAATGATAAGGTTATATGCTAAATCTCATCATTTTCCTTCAGTTGGTTACTGAGATATGGAATTTTATATTGGAGCAGACAAAAGTAAACACACTATAGTTCTATGTTGGCTGACTGTTCTTCTCTGGCCGCCCCAATGGCGCTCTTGTCTGGCTTCATCACGTGTAACTTGATGTATCTGCAGTCTGATCAAGGTTCACATTGGCAGTCGCCTTGTGATTCGTGTAATCGCCCCGCCTCTCTGGCGGCATTTACTACATCAGCTCGGTTCATTTCTGGTCCGCTGTTCACACTAGTCCGGCCCGCTTGCCCACAGTAGTCCGGCCGCTTGCCCACAGTAGTCCGGCCCGCTTGCCCACCAGCTTGCTCATTTGCTCTCACACCCGAGAGTGGACCTGCACAACAATCAACCTGATTTGGACCAGGCTTGACCCCCTCAGAGACTCACCTACCGTCTTCAAGCCCAGCTGTCTCCATCTTCCTGAGTGTGGCTAAATAGATATTAACGTCCCAGTTCCGAAAATAGTACGGAGAATTTCGGCCTCGTACATCGGCGTGTACATATTTTTGATCTGCAATGCAGACATCCATTCAATGGAGCTCCATTGGTCTACCTTCACTCATAAATTAGAAGGACAACAGCCACACGTTAAAGACCATTATAACAACGGAATTATGACAACATATTGGGGCGCCTGATAACTAAAACTGGATGACAGAAGGAGGAGGATACAGGCATTAAATCCAGCCTTAAAATTAAGAAACTATGCGGATGTAGAAGCTGATACATGTAACAGACATAATCTGACATGCTCTTGTCGTCGAAACTTTGAATACGCTTGCCGTGTTCTAGTACAGTGGGAATCGACTTTTCACCCAACAGCAGTAGACATAATGTTATTGTAAGACGATGGGTGACCTGTTGCCTGGTCATGTCCCACTTGTATGTAGACATGATGATGTGGTAAGACGATGGGTGACCTGTTGCCTGGTCATGTCCCACTTGGATGTGGGTGACATGATGATGTGGTAAGACGATGGATGACCTGTTGCCTGGTCATGTCCCACTTGGATGTGGGTGACATGATGATGTGGTAAGACGATGGGTGACCTGTTGCCTGGTCATGTCCCACTTGGATGTAGACATGATGATGTGGTAAGACGATGGGTGACCTGTTGCCTGGTCATGTCCCACTTGGATTTAGACATGATGATGTGGTAAGACGATGGATGACCTGTTGCCTGGTCATGTCCCACTTGGATGTGGGTGACATGATGATGTGGTAAGACGATGGGTGACCTGTTGCCTGGTCATGTCCCACTTGGATTTAGACATGATGATGTGGTAAGACGATGGGTGACCTGTTGCCTGGTCATGTCCCACTTGGATGTGGCTGACATGATGATATGATAAAACGATGGATGACCTGTTGCCTGGTCATGCCCCACTTTTGATGTG